>PGFW01063404.1:0-10597 GCA_003123925.1 Haematobia irritans | reverse complement strand
AGATCGCACATTTTCGATACCAATATCAAATCCGTCAAATGTGTTGTGTGCTATATATAAAGGATTTTCTCCCACATAACACATATTATATACGTTTAAACGTGACTCGATCTGAACAAAATTTTTTTCTATTTTTTCTTTCTTCTATCACATCTACTAACTTAAAATTTAAGCTCGGCTGAGATACCTTGGAGTGGAACATCAAATGTTAGTGAAAATATGGAAAGCATTTAAAGTGTGAACCAATTTTGGGGCAAATTCGTAAAAGTGTATTCTATGATTTATCGGTCGATAGATGTGCGCAATTCGAATTGGAGTAATATTCAGCAAGTTTTCGACCTTCGCAGTGTTGATTTATATAAGGAAAATGTGTGTATTTAGCCATTTTTGCCCAAATCGCAAAAAAGCATTATATATGGAAGCTATATCTAACATCTACAACCATATTAGAATACGATAGTGGCAATCCGTGTTTCAAGGTTCACTTAGAACCTAATTCGGCTCGATTGTGGTTGCTACAGTATGAACTTCTCTTATCATGCACGGTTGAAAAAGACTGTTTTCATTATCGTTTGGCTATAAACATTATATGTTTGGACACATAGCATTTTAAACACAATATTATGTGAGTGCAAGCATATAATGTTCAAACTAGCAATAAACATGTTTGTGACTATATATGTTAATATGTTAGAAATATTATGTTTTGGGACCATTAAAATGTTTGTAATTAATATGCTTGGATGCCAAACATATATTAACTTTAGAAATAGTCTAATAAACATATATGTGTTTAGTAGCTTGAGGCGCTAATTTAATCAGGGGCGATTATTGAATTAAGTTGGTGGTTGTTGCTTGTTATTTACAAAATTAACATTTTTATTTTTCCTTGGGCAATTGATCAGCTACTCTTTTTGATCCTTACAAACTGTGCTGGCTCCGCTGTTCGAACCCCCGTCAGCAAAAAGGTAAAATTAAAATAAAAAAAACATAAAATTGAATAATTCATTTTTTTTTTTTTTTTATGACAATGTTTGTTATTACAGAAAAAGGTGGCTAAAGAATTAAAAACAGGGCGTCGTGGAAAGATTGTGGGGAATATACAATTAGGGCAGATAACAAACAATTTTGACATTCAGGTCGAAAACCTATGTTGTTAGCACTATAATTACTTGTTCTATTTCATAATTCATTATGAATTGTAAATATCTAATAAATAAATAAATTTTGAGCAAAATATTGTTTGGGAGAATTTTTTTAAGCATATAATATTTCTTGGGTGCAAAAATGCTTCCAAAACATATTATATGGTCACATCATAACCATATTGTTTTTTTTGGAAGACAAACATTATTGAATTTTGATGCAAAATTACAAATATTTGGAACTTAGACTACCAAACATATATTGTTTAGGCCAATATGCTTTATAAACATATTATATCTTGGAAGAGTCAAACATATAAATGTTTGGGCAATACCCAAAAAATGTATAATGCTTGAAGCAAAATATGTTTGGGAGTATATGTTACAGAAGCGATTTTTTGTGAGGGTGTGAGTGCTGCCCGATTTCTATGTTAAACCTCAATGATCTGGACTTCGAGTCCGAACGAACGTTCCACCATTGCGCTGAAGGTCAACTATAGTCAAAATTAGGGATTGCCGTCTATCGAACAAACCCGAAGGAGGCGTAGACGCCTCCCTTTTGGCCGAAGCGGTTGTTGTCAAGGCGGTTTTTATGTTTTTTGGTATTCGCTAGGTAGCTCGTTATGATCGCACATGCCTATTCAACTCTGAATTCAGGAAAACGCGGCACAGCCTCCCTTAGACCTAGTTTAGTCCATCAATGAGCTACGGGCCTTCTTTTTTATAGCTGAGTCCGTTCCACATGGCGGTGAACCATTTAGCAGAAGCTGTGGAACTCTCAGAAATGCCACTGAGAGGGAATAATACACCGCTGAAAAAAAATTTGTTGTTTGGTCGAAAGTGGGATTGATCCTTTGTATGCAATGTGGGCATCCATTGATCCATTGCTCCTCGACTGGATCCTGAAAGTAAAAAACGCTCTTTTTAACACTGAATAACTCAAGGACTCACATCTGTCGCTTTGCCGCCGTAAAATTGACTGAATTCGACTACGAACTGCTGTCTAGCGTTTGGAATATATAGGGAAGTTGCCGGTTTATGATCAGTAGGTATGACGAACCATCATGACAACAGTGGAAGAGATGTTAGCTTATCGCAGGGCTGAATTAAAATAAAACGAAACAATTAACTTTTTGCAACAAAGTGAAATTTTAGCCCAACGAAACCATAAACAGGTTGGCTGGATAAGTCCCCGTCTAACAAAGAAAAAACACATTTTTTGTCAAAATTCGTTTTTATTATTCAAATCATAGTTCCCTTCAAGAGCCGATACAACTGATTATAACGACCTTCCAATTTTTGATACCATTTCTGTGTAGTATGCCTTTCTGGTATTTTGATCTCAAATAGGCCTCAGTTTCGGCGATCACTCTTTTTGGGGCAGGCCAAATTTTTCTCCCTGCGACGCAATCCTTTTGCAAGGTCTGAGACAAGAAAAAAGTCGTGGAGCGTAGAGCTTGATTGATTGATTTATTGAGATTATTATCAATACTGGTCTTAAATATTACAGTATTGGAATCTACAATGTTATTCATAGATCTCTGATTTATTCGGATATGTTGATTAAAACTTTAATTATAAATGAAAAACAAACAAACTGATAAACAGTTTAATATTTAAATAAAAATAACATTTGAACCTAACAAACAAATGCAAATGCAATAGAGGCAACCAATTTTTATAATATTTATTAATAAGTAAAAAAAATAATAATATTTATCTTTCTTGTGTTAGATGTAAAAAGAGTTTATTCTTAAAACATTGCGCGTTGCTAATATTTTGAATAAGTTTGGGAGATGATTCAGACCGATTGATCTTATGAGAAAAAAAGGTTTGCTGATGAATATTCGACGGTCATGATATTTGTATGATGTTCTTTCCTCTAAGATGGAACCTAGCAAAATTGTAGTCTATTGTCAATAGGCCACTGAGGGATTCCTTGTATAGATTATTGTTGTGTAAAAATGCAGAGATTTATAATGCTAAGTACTTTTTCCCAAAGGCAATTTTTAGCACTTGAAAAGTGAAAACGATGGAAAAAAAAAATACGATCAACCTTTCTAAGTCCTAAATATATATCGTATGGCATTGTTGAAAGGTGGTTGGAGTTTCCTTTTAGAGTTTGCGTCACAGTGCCCTGCAAAGATCTCAGCAACGCATAAATCATGCGTAGGTAAACGGTGTAGGTCCTTACTAAGTATTCTTATGTTCAGAGGTTATTAGGATTGGAGACATCCAAAGGCTTTCTTAACATTGAGTAGGTTTTGCACACGCAGCGATGATATGATTCCGAACTCAGGTTAAAGTTTTCGTTAAAAATTAACGCCTAAGTTTTTGGCTTTATTATCCGCAATGTTCAATGCGGAGTCACCCCAGGAGACAGAGAGTTGAGGTTACGGTAGAATTCTTTATTCGAATAATTATTGCCTTTCGCACTTGCTTGGATTGGATCGCTGGCAAGATCCAAAATTGATATTCTTGGTACGCAAGACAATCAAAGCAAGCGAATTACTACTATGTATAATTGCCGTCGTCAGCGTACATTTGAATACTGGCATATTTTATCTTCATCCGGGTAGATCATTTGCATATGATAGAATAGAGCAGCTGAGGACCAACGAATGGAGCCTTGAGGGACGCCCTCTGAGCGGTAGTAAGGCATGAGTTTGACAGTCCATTAGTGGTGTAATTAAGATTCGATGTGATAATAAGATGAATA
Source organism: Haematobia irritans (assembly GCA_003123925.1). Classification (NCBI taxonomy): domain Eukaryota; kingdom Metazoa; phylum Arthropoda; class Insecta; order Diptera; family Muscidae; genus Haematobia; species Haematobia irritans. Next base: position 6,733 of record PGFW01063404.1, on the reverse strand, counting down.
TTAGTCTTCGTTGCTGTTGAAGAAAAATTAAAGGTTATTTGAACATTATTAGTAAGGTATAGAATGGTTCACACAGTCGAAAAACGCTTTTGAATCTGGAGAATAGGTGGATGGGGAAAGCAATTCCGAACCCAATTCATGAATTTTTGGATCTACAAAGTGGTGCATGGTATAATATAGTCGACCACGCCCGACTTTAGCAAAATTAACTAAAAAAGGTGAACAAATTAAATATTATAAGGATTTACTAAATTCGTATTTTCCCAAAAAATAGTTCCGAAATGTCACTTATCTCACATGGATTTTTTACTTTTTCTACATCCATAACGATCTTGTAGATGACTGAAATTTTTATACTAACCCCCCTCCAATTATAGCCCAACAGGGTAATTCAAAAAATGGTCATGTTGACGTTATTTGTTTTGTTTTTGTAAAAGTTTAAGACAGCTTCTCACAGGCACAAGAACAACCACAAGACCAACAATCTTTATCCAAGGGATTGTGATGAAGGCTACATGGCTAAGAAGTCATGGCAGCAAAAAAAAAATTACTAAATTACGGTTAATGGAGCATACTAAATATAAAAACCACAATATAACAAATTTTTATAAATTAAGAAGATTTTTACCACGAAACATATGAGGATATATGTATGTGAAAATTTGTGGATTTTACTACAATAATTTTTTTGGAGTAATCAGTTCATATGGAAGATTAAATAGATTTCATGCATAATCATATGGAGTTGTTTCACTTGCACGAAAGTGGCCATCTATCGAATTTGGTTTTCTCCGATAAGAAGCCATTCCAAATTGAGTAGTTTGTGAACAAACAAAACGATCTTATTTAGTTGCGAAAGAGGTCAGCTGAAAATTTACATCTTCTATTGGCCACCAGAACTTAAGCCCAACCGATAGTAATGCTGGGGTGTGCCGTGACGGCCGATGGTCGCTTGCCGCTCGTATTTCCTGAGAATTGAGGCCCTGGATACACACAAATTTCAGCCGCAGACCTTGGACATTCCAACAGGACTCATTACCAACTTATACAGCATGCGCCAACCCAGAAAGACTTAAAAAGGACTTTCCTCGCTTCCGTTCTACCGCACAATGGCCACACAAATTTTCAGGCCCTAATGCATTGTTATTTTCGACTTTTTTGCTTTTGAACAATAAAATTAAAAAAATAGCGCTTTCATCGCATTACATATCAGACATCTTGAACATATATCAGTAAACCGAGCTCCAATTTCTAGAGACTATCCTTTGCATTGTATATCTTAGTCTTTCAAAACCACAGTGCCATCCCAACCAATGTGGCTTTGTAGATAAACATATTTATGTCACAATTTGTGTCACATATACCACGTCCCTTTGACCTTAAGTTTCACACATTTTCACACAGCCCAACACACACACATAAAGTAATACAAGAACGCCAAAACATTGATGACACACAGGATAACATCAGCAAAACAGACATAGACAGCCATTAAATGAAAGTCCAAATATAAAGACATCGACATCTGCACTGATACAGAATAGCACAATTTAATGGCTTATAATCATTAACGTTGTTTTATGAGCCATATTTTCAAGCATCATCATCTCTCTGAGATCAAGCATGCAACCATTGTAAAGATTCTGGAATAGAAGTAGCAAAAAAATGGGTACAAGGACTTCATTGAGGGCCTTGTTTGAAATGCAGTAGAGCTCACATAGAGCTAAAAGCTTTTGTAGAGAGATATTAGGGGAAGGGGCAATTGTTGGGCACGACGACGAGTTGAGGTGGACGGCTCTTTAAGCCACACTATCGCGAACAGAGCAATGTATTTTCCTGCCAGTACGACTGTACGAGCATGCACTGTGTTCCTCACATCTTGTCTACAGATCCGGGTGTTGCCCGAATTTTTCCACGATTTTGGCGATTGTACGCACATTGTGGACGATCAAATTGGACCAAAAAAATCACGAACGTGCCATCGATTGCATTTTGATTTGAACCCACTTTCATAATTAAGTCTGGATAACTATCTAACACGTTGTTGGATTGTGTATCTCTCCATTGGTTCACATTGGAAAGTCTGGAAATAGAAGGAAAATGTCAATAAAATTCGGAAAAAAACTGGCGCTTAGGGTGTGGTTCACATTCAACATCGGCCCTTAGCAATTTAACACCACTTCTAGATGTTTTCCGTAATGTAAACTATTATTTAAATTTTTTGTTGTTTATGTATTTAGTTTGCTACTTTCATAATATGTATTATTTCAACAAGGAAATTATAAAATGGTAAGAACAGATATGTTTTTGTATCTTTGGGACATCACGTAACCAAAATTGTAATCACCGACAATCGGGTATGTTATTGATTATAAATATGCAAAGAGTTTTTTTCTATCCGGAATATTATAAGGCTTAAACTATGTACTTGAGTGACAACAGGTCTTTTTATTTTATATTTTTTAAAACAAATCGGAGTGAGGATCGCTTAGACGCAAAAAAATATATGAGTGTGCGTACTAATGAAGTCAAGTAAAAGTTTGTTTTTTTTAAATTTTCACAATTTGAACCGTAAAACCTTGAAGAACAAAAACTTTGCTATAAACCTTCATATATGGTTTTGTTATGAAAGCGTTACCTCTATAAAAAGAAAAGAGGAGCCCCAATATCGTGCTCGAACGATCGGACTGATAACCAATGTCGCGCCTTTTCAATCGCAGATCGTTTATGATATTTGCACTCCCTAACCACATACGTGTGTTTGTCCAGAATTTCCCAACAGTTTATTCGACTCTGAGAGCAAAAGAATTTTTATATGTTGACTTTACTGCCATCTCTCCGATTGTTCTCTCAAGTTTTCAGTTTGCCCTTGGATATCGGCATTTCTGAGACTGTTTATCAAAAATATTCACAAAAAAATGTCTTTGTGAAGGCCATCAAAAGTGAATAAGGAAGGTAGTGGACAGGAATTCAACCAATCTACGGCTCCTTTTTTTCTTACGATTAATTGCAATAAAACAAAGTATAGAGGGAATATGGTCGCTCAATTGAGTTACTGGGGGCCCGAGCACCGCCCGTTTTCCCACTCATGTATTGTGTTGTCCCAATTTTATTCCAAAAGTTATTTTTTTAAATTACCTGCCAACACTTTGTAGATCATTATCTTTTATCTAGTGTGAGGGAAACCTCTTCACAGATTCCAGTAACAACAATTTTTCTTACTCGCGTGCTTCCCATATTTGTTTTGCTGGTTCAAAGTTTCGAGAGTGCATTTTGCTGCACATTTTTTTCCAGTTCCAAACCCCTAGTTTTTTCCCGACGTAAATTTTGTAGAGGTCTATATATGTATAAATATAATGTGTGGTATAGTTATGCAATAAACTTCTCACATGTCCCGATGAAATATGCACATTTTTTAAAATAAAAATTATCCTCGGTACTGGTAATTTGGGGGACCAAAATACATCTGGATAGAATTTGATTTGGAAGGCTAAGGTCTTACGGTATTTTAACCCTAACAGCATTGCTATGAGAACTGGATGATAAGATAATTTAAGTCGGCTTAAGTGCACATTCGGTATCGATTAAGGTGTGGAACACTAAGAATTTTATTGTGAGTCTGTAAAAGGAACAAGTTAAGGAATTAAAGTCTTAAAGTCGGGCCTGAAGGGTTCTAGGTGTCGGGGCCCGCCGAGACTTTTAGGGACCTTTCCTTATTGTATATTATCGCTATTGATATTGTAAAATACTGTTATGGTTATCGCTCGACTAGCAAAACCACGCGAACCCTTTTGTTTCCGTTTAGAGAGTTCTCTGGATAAAGCAAACTTTTCTTCCTTCTCTAAGGGGGCTGGTAAAATAACTCCTGGATCTATGTGTGGCCGTACAGGTGCCAGAATGCCGAATCAGATCTTTACCCAGTAATAAGCGAGAGATTGCGACGGTTCTGTGTGGAGTGTCGTAATCGTTTGGCCAATTAACTAGGTGAAGAATGGACAGGTATCCTCACAAAAAGGGTATGTTCGTGGGTTCAAGTCCCCAATTTTAATATATCTGAATAATTGAACCATCCTTATTGTAAAGTATTTTGATAATCAATTATGCGCGCCCAGGGAATCTCTGGCAAAGATATTGAGCAAAGGTTATATACAGCATATAACAGACTTTACTAAGACGGCATGCAGTCCTATTATATGTAGCCTCGGCAAACTGTGTACAGACGTCTCGGCTGAGTGGCTAAATTATAATGGCGCAAAAGAAACAAGAATACAGAAAGAAGGATGATAGGTAGGACCACAAAATGGTATGTGGTAGTATAAACAAAAAAAACCAAAAAAATAAATGGATGATAATAGTATACTATATTAATCTGAAAGCCAAATTTTATGTATGAGGCAGATGGAGGAACTATCTCTAAAAAAAAAAAAATATATAAAAACCCCATTTCTCAAATTTAAATTTTTTTAAAAATGATTTCTTCACTTTTTTCACGGTTCATCTTTGGGGCGATTGTCTCAGCTTTTTAGCAAATGTTTTCTACAAATGAGTGAAGTGTAACACGCCCTTTTTGTTGGATTCGGAATATCCAGATAGGTTATTTGATTTGTACTATGAGGAGATAACACGAGGGTTATGTTATATAAGCTTTCGAAACCTAATAAGGGGATGTCAATGCAGATCTTAATCGTATTACTTTCAAAGTAACGCTCCATTTGGTTTTGGATTAACTTCCTATGCCGACTGTTTTTCAGACAGGCATTGGGCATTTAGTGTCATTATACAAAGGTGAGAGGACTATCAAGTCTTTTGGATCTGGATGGATATAGTCTCTCTGAGAACCAAAATTTTAAAGATTCGGATATCAGAACATTCCGAAGTATCTTTATCATGAATGTGTAAGAATTTAGGGGAAGCGAGACTATTTTCGAGAGGTAACTTTCACAGAACTCTCCGTGTACTACGAAATATCAGACATACTTTCCTTCTCTCCAAATGGATATAACTATTACGGGCATAGATTCGTACCAAATATAGAGCAAGCAGAGGACATGGTTAGCATAAATGCTTACTTCCATCTCTTCAAGATGCTTATAACTTTCAATTCACTAGGAATCCTGCGAGTTTCGGAGATAAAAAATTATAAGTGTCTTCCTCTTCTTTCGTTTTTGTGTGGAAGGCGGGGCTGTTCATAATGAGGTGATTTCTAGATAGACTCTGGGCGGAATGTTGAGTACATATCCGCGGGAGTATAATTCCCGTACTTTTGTCTTATGAGAGAGTATTTAAAAATCTTGAACCGAGTCGATCTCAAAATATTGTGGGCACGCAAATATAAGTGCTATTACAAAAAAAGCTCAATGACATACCAATATTGCTCTTCGGCACTAATTTACTGTGTAGAAAATATACACATAACTAAATACCCTGTGCAAATAAGTCAAATAGGGTAGCCTTGATAGAACCCACTGTCTAGGAACCCTCTTGTAAACCAAAATAAAAAGGTACCGTGCAAGTACCGAGGCAGATTACAAAGGAACGTGGAATCCAAACCTATAACATTTAGGGAACGTGCAATATACTGACTAAATCTGATAAAGAGATCACTTTCTTTCAAATCAAAGTATCCATCTTGCAAACATTCCTGAAAAAACTTAAGGACGACTTCACGCTTGTGGATGGCAGCGATTTTATTAACTCAAGCCTATAGTGGCTTGTTTCCAGTGACTACGGTATGCAATCAATCACATATAGCCATAAAATCTCCTGTGGATCCTGTTGATGCGACATGTAATATAGGCATATCGAATTCAGTAGTACGGTTAAGTGCAAAAATTCAACGATGCAATAAATCATCTTCCCCAAGATAGAGGGTGAACAAAAAAAATAAAATCGGAAATATAGAGACGCTCGAATAGTACACGCAGTTTGCCTATAAGGACTGAAGTAATTGATGTGACTGGCATGCAACTGCGTTTAAAATAAATGAAAAAATCTAAAAACAAAAAATGTTGAAAAAGCGAGTACTAACACGCGCAAGTATTAGTATCGTCAACTAACTAAGAGTGTGAAATAATTACTAATAATAACAAAAGGTTTACAGGCGCCAAAAAAAATGTGGTGGCGAGACTAAAATCCTGTAATTGGCCCAACCCATATACATGAGAAGTGACAGTAAGGCGCAAAAGGAACAAAATGAAAATCGAACGCCGCATGATATGTAGGACCTGATCACTGAAAAAAAAGAATTTATATGAATGCTGCAAACAATTATGTGAAACGATGATAATTGCACCAGACTTTCTTCCTTAACAAATTAAAGACTCCAAAAAATTATAACGCATAATGGGTAGCGAACTAATCGATCCAAAAATTATAGTGATATACTATATATTATGCCATTAATTTGACAATAGTCTCTCAGAATTAAATTAGAAGTTCTTAAATTTATCAGCGATTGCCACACTAGACATTCTTTTGATCTCCTATCTACAATAAATAGATTGTTCTACGACAGGACGAGAGAGCAATCTTGAAATTATTGCGTCGCGGCTCTGTTTGGAACGTTGTTAGACATCTTGGGTGAGGTTTTAAAGGTGGCCAAATATTCGGTTTTACCTTTCATCAAACACAACTTTAAGGACAACGGACCAAACACCAAACTGACAGCTCTTTATTTAATTTGTAAAGTCCTAAATGAGTCTGACGCACCATGGTTATCAGTTCTTGTTAAATC
>PGFW01063403.1:0-12091 GCA_003123925.1 Haematobia irritans | reverse complement strand
AAAACATCAATTTTATTTCCCTATTATTTAAAGCAGGCTTACTCTAATTCACATTGAGTTGGATGAACGATGGATCATTATAATGCCTTCACCATATACTATGTCAAAATAATTATCAAATGCATAAAAGCATTCTTTACTTCAATGCAATGTGCAAATTTATACAACAATTCAAATAAAAACTTGACATTATCATTAAAATCATTTCAATTAACATCGTAAACACAAATGTGAAGTAAAATGCTATAGAATTTAAATATTTTTTTATTGAATGATTATTTAATAATAAAAATGATTAATCAGGAAAATGATTAATTTGCCAATTGAACGATTAATTGAATAAATTTAGTATATATAATATAAAAAAATTTGATTAAGGATATTAAAGCTTCTCCGAAGACAGAAAATTAAGGGTTTTCACATTATCCAGTGTACCAAATAGAAGGGTGGTTCAAATTCAACAGACACGATGTTGATGTTTGAATTAAAACACAATTTATTTAGGAGAAATAATTGTAATTTTATTTTATTATGATATATTGGTATTACTCAATTATGTATGGACAAAAATATCGGCCAAATGGGCGCCGCGACCTCGGTGGACACACCTTCATCCGATGGTCCAAATTTTCGATGACGCTGAGGCATAATGGAGTTTTATGCCGTTAATGTGGCCGAATTATCTCATTCCTTTAGCTCTTGAATTGTTGCTGGGCTTATCGGCGTACCACTTTTCTTTCAAATAACTCCCAAAAGAAAAAGTCCAATCGGTGTCAATCACATTGATCTTGGCGGCGTTCGCCATTACGTGAGCATAACCACTGCCATGAATTTGTTCCCAAAAGCCATTGTTATGTTAGTGACACATTATCTTGTCCTTCATCTGGACGGCAAAGTGGGCCCGTATCTAAGCTGGAAACAAACATATCAGTCCACATCCATATCTTCGATTCGGCCAATAAAAAGTTCCGTTTAATCATCTGCACGATAGCGAACACACATTTCACAGTACTGCCTGACCGCTCCATTTTTGGAAAAAAATTACGCCGATGATGCGCCAGCCCATAAACCGCCACCAAACAGTTCACTTCTTATTTCAACCGTCGAAAGAACGGGAGCGTGTTTTTTAATAGCGGATAGAAATCATCGTAATCACAGTATCCTTACTACGAATTTCTAAGTGCGGTAGGGATATTAGGCCACCATGCCAGGAAAGTTCAACAGACACCAGCTGGGGCTAACTTCAGGGCCCAGTGACGAGTATCGACTGGAGTTATAAGATTTGGTCAAGTTGCGACCAAAGAGTTAGCCAATTTTAGTCGAGCTGTAGACGGGTCGACAGGTGGCGGACAAATCTTGAGCAATCGCGGACCTTTTCCACGGTTAACGGCACACAAAAGAGGTCAATCCCTCACGAAAGAGATACAAATGAACGCAAGAACTCTTTTGGTTATCCTAAAGAAATTCGAGCATCAGTCGACCCAAGCACGTTGTCGGGCTAACAAAGCGATTCCTTTAAAAAATGGGCTCAAGGAAATCTGAGGCTGCGAAAAAGGAACCCGATCACACGGATGAGCTGCCATGCCTCCAAGGGACTTCAATTCGATCGTTATCTTTGCTCTCTATTTGTACAAGGGGCGCAGTCTTGTGATGGCTATCATTCATAATAAAGAGCTATGTATGGGTATTAGTCGGAAGAAAGAAAGACATACCGGCTAGACCAAGAGCACATGGCAGTGGATACCTGCAAACCTCCTGACCTGAACTCTATTTTAAATAGACTGGAACAATCCAATCCAGATCTTTCCAACAGTGATTGGAAGCGATGAGACCGTTTGGATCGAAGTGGAATGGGGCCAGACGGCATGCAGTGTTTATTATTGAACACATCAGTCTTTGCCCACCATCTAGAAAAGTCCAGGGCCGTGTATGTTATGGCTTTCAATTATATTCACAATCGGAAGGTGCTATAAAAACGATCAGCTAAAGGATTTCAGAAAATGACAAGCTTCTGGTCTGAATCAGAAGTAAGCCGGATCCTCTGCGAAGTCGAGGGAGAATACCAAGAACATTTGAAACATTGGATAGAATACCGTATGCCACGTGACGGGAGGCCTTCTACTGCCTTCAGATGACTCAGCGCAAAGTTGAACCTATGCGTTAATTGCCGAGAGTCACCGATTATATCGTCGCTGAAGATGGGACTCTCTGATGACTCGCATTTGAAAGCGGCTGAATTGTTGACGGTCCGTGTTGAAAATCTCGATGGTCCTATCGGATCCTCCCAGTATAATATCTTTCATTCATCTGTAAGGCCCTGCATGTGCTGGCCTTAAAAGTTCTCTTGATGAAAGGGACATAGAATATAGTTCTTATTCAGAACATATGTTTATAAAACACAAAATATGTGATTAAGTACTCCGGGCGTCAAATCTATTGCAGTATAGTGGTAATTGATTGTAAATGCGAGGCTATAATTGCTAAAAACGAGCTCAAACTGTTTCTCTTCCTTCAATGTCGCAAGTACAAACACTGTCGTGCCAGTTCTAGAAATAGCCAAATTGCAAATATTGGGTATCTTCGGTAATACATGGGACATGGACAGGATCATGCCTCCATATGCCGTTAAGACTTAGTGGAGGGGTCACGCTGAAAAACAAATGAGAAATCATTAGGGATGCGCATGCTAATGCCACATCATAGTCCATAGGGAATGTTAGTGATACTAATGCAAGGGAGAGTCGTATATAGAGTTTCATTTTGCCCGTACTTCATATCTTCGGTAGCCTGTTGCCAACAAGGGAGATGCCCCAACCTGTCACTTAAAAACAGGCAAGAGGTCTTTGGAACATCACCCTTGCCTCGCCAAGAACTGTAATTTGAACCATGATATCTGAGTGCAGGATTTAAGTGAAACACAGTTCTCAGGGATCTCGTTACATCAGTTTCAAATTTGATGTTCATATCACCAAGTCATATTTCGCCAAATCGATTAGGACAGCTGACTGAAATAGGTATAGCGGGAATCGTTTCAATATGATGGATCACCGGCAAATACACAGAGACAAACATATGAGAAATGGCAAGGATATCGAATACGCAGTTGGAGCGAGAGTTACTAAAGGCCTTCAGAATCTCACTGAAAGCTGCATGCCCCTAGAGGAAAGCCAAGGGGGAAACCATCGACCACACATGGTGGTCAACGGAAGTTAAAGTAATAAAGGGTATTTGTTAAGAGCTTGATAACTTTATTTTTTTAAAAAAAACGCATAACAATTGCAAAAATCTACATCGGTTCTTTATTCGAAACGTTAGATTGCCGTCCGATGAACATTACTTTTGAAGATTAATTTACATGTTAAATGTTGACCGCGGCTGAGTCTGTAGGTGGTCCATTTCAGGAAAGCCAATTATTGGGCAGCACTTATTCGTAGCAGGGCGGGAACTAGCCGGAATTTCTTCGGAAATGTTGTCTTCAAAAGCCTGAATATTGCTGGCTTACATTTCCTCGTAGACTTTAGACATTTGACGTAGGCTCCACAAAAAATAGTCCTAAGGCGTCAAATCGCCATGATCTGGTGCGGCCAATTACCGGTCCATTTTTGAGATGAATTCGTTCTCCGAAGTGTTTCACCTACAAATGGCCATAGAATCGCGAGCTGTGTTGGGCACGTAAAGCGCCATTCTTGTTGAGAGACACATGTCAACCCAAGTTCAGTTCTTCCATTTTTGGCAACAAAAAGTTTCTGTTAGCATCGAACGAATAGCGATCGCATCTGCACCGTAACGGTTGCGTCAACAGCATCTTTTCGGAAAAAATACGGTCCAAGATCCACCAGCGTACAAAACACACCAAAACAGTGCATTTTTCGGGACGTGTCATCGGGCAGATTCTTGAACCGGGCTTCTGGTTGGCTCTTCACTCCAAATGCGGCCAATTTTGCTTATTTACGTAAGCCATTTCAACCAGAAATGAGGCCTCATCGCTGAATCAAAATTTTTGTCGATAAAAAAGCGGAATTTTCTGCGCAACGTTTTCTATGGCCCATTCACTGAAATTCGACGTTGTGGCGCTCGTTAGTAAGATTATTCATGATGAAACTGTCAAAACATACAGCATCTTTCTCTTTGACACCATGTCTGAATCCCACGTGATCTGTCAAATACTCAGATGCATGAAAATCCACTAACCTCAAAAAGATATATCACCTTTATGACGGGAAATCTGCAGAAGCCTCTTTAACAATGCAAAGTCCACCAGAGCCCCTTGAGCGACTGGGACGCTTACAAGAAGAATCTGACGAGGATAACAAAGCGAGAACTGGAGAAATGCCTCAGCGATAGACTCTTGGAATGATTACTGCAGCCAGTATTGAGCAATACGTTCCCGAGGCTTCCAGACTACGGAAGGTTCTAAGCATCACCCAACTCCGCCTCGCAGGTTTCTTAAAACATCGGAGGGCAATTGGACAAACGTCCAGTGGAGTGAGACGCTGGGAGTGTACTATTGGACACACATTTTCCTGGGAAATCAGACGGTTGAACCATGTACTGTCGGTGCCACAGTTGCCTTCAGCCGGTCGTTTTCCTGTCGAGGAAAAATTGTATCGGAAACTTGAACTAAGATGGGCGCCCTAAATGGCTTTGGACGATTCAAATTCCCTGGACCTGATTGGAATTTACTCCGGCGGCATTACAAGCTGTAACTGACCTCAAAATTATCCCTGGTATGTCGGTGATATATCAAAGGAATGTATTTCAATCCTTATCATATATCTCCAGAAAGTGGAGGGAAACAAAAGTCGTTTCATACCTAAAGCCGGGGAAAAGCCACTCACTCGAGGGCGAAGGGATCTTCCGACCATCAGGCTTATCCTCATTCCTACCTTCTTTCTTTTTAAAAAGTCTAAATCGCCTCTTACCGTTTAGCACAATTAAGCTCTGGAGGAGGAATGATAGATATTCTAATCTTAGAACTAGCATCGCATTCAAGGTTTTTGTTTTTTTCGCGAACGGGGACAGCATGCATACTCGGACAGGGCAGGTCTTACTGAGACCGCATTACATGAAACTAGTCCAGCTTTATTTGAAAGCTCACTATCTGTCAAAGAATACACCAAGTCGTGCGTTTCATATGAACATCGAAAGGGGGCGTTCAATAAGTCCATCCGAGCTCGATATTAAATGCGGACTGACAACTCTGAATGTTGGATCCAGTGTTAATACTCTGGCTGTTAGACGAACTGCTAATGAAGAGACCCGTCATTTCAGCGCACCACTTAGGACAAAGCAAAACATACAAAAGTATGTGAAACAGCAGGCCACTCCCAAGTAGACTGTTCTATCACCTCTTCTTTGGAATGTTGCTATAAATAGCCTTCTGCGTATACTTAGAAAAAGATAAGCGATAAAGTGGTGGCATACGCGATGATGTTAGCTCCGGCAGTTCAGGGGAAAAATTCCCATCCACATCAGGAGATGATTATTCCAGAGGGCTCCGGGATGCACTGAAAAAATGGCGAAGACAATGGCGTCTTGGGGTAAATTCCCCGCAAAGACAGAATATAGTCATGTACTGCAAAGATCGCCAAAACTCCCACGTATAGTGCCATTCTCCTCTAGGGGCGTATTGAAATTCCCTTTGGTGACTTGTGAAAAACCTTTGGCGGTTATTCTTGGACAGGAAGCTGAACTTTTAAGCTATACATTATTGAAGAAGGGCGAGGAGGCAACTGTGTGCTTTCTGTACTCGCTGCAAAAGGCATTTAGGAAAAAAGTGGGCTACTAACACACCAAAATTTGTCATTCTGGCTAATACACGGCAGTGGTTAGACCTATAATGTTTGTTTTTCCTATATTGTGTGTTGTAGTCTGGTGGGCGGCACTCCAGAACCGACTGGTTTAGATAAAGTTCAGCGTATGGGTGTTTGTGTATTTTCAGGCCGCATATCAGCAAGACAGGCAACAAATCCCTTAATTGCATGCCTGCATCTATTGCCTTTAGGACATTTTGGCCAAAAAAGTCTCAGCCTGCAACAAACGGCTGTGCGGTTGCGCGAGCTATCGCTATTTGTCGAAAAAATGTACGAGTATAGTTCGAGTCCTCAAAGTTATATGCCCAGATGTGCCTTAACGTAGTGGATTACACCCTGGCAAAACCCACTTTTCGACAAAACAGTTTTGAAACTCTAATTCCCAACAGTGAGGCCGTGGTGCACAGCAGACCCCGGGGAATAAAGCAATATATAGAAAATTTTCTACACTGATGGCTCTAAATTGGATGGCACAAGTGGGTTTCGGAGTTATTATTCATCAATGATTTGGAACTCTTCAAATAGCGAAAAAGATTACCTAATCACTTGTAGTTGTTATTCAGGCTGAAATCATAGCATTAGAGAGGTGGCGAATTGGCCTTGAGAAGTAATGTTCAAAAAATGTGGGCATTAATAATATACTCAGACAGTCAACCTGCAATTAAATCCTTGGACTCTGCTGTTCCTCAACTTTCGAAAACGGCCAATCGATTGCCGCAAATCTCTCAGTGAGATGGCTGAGCGTACATATTCACCTAATATGGCGTGCCTGGCCATAGGAACACTACCGGGGAACGTGCGAACCGATGAGTTGGCAAGGCTAGGACGTACCTTACATATTCCAGGGCGAAGTAGAATTTGTTCGGTAATGCCTTAGCCTACCTGCCAAGCTCATGCTGCATGAGAAGCGCTGTGTTATGCATGGCAAATCGTTCGATGGAGAATTGCAAGGGTTGTAACGACACCAACGCGCAAATATGGCTTCATCTTCAACTTAAACGCCACACTAGATATGCAAAATGTTCTCGCAGACGTCAAGATATCCACTCTGATATCTGCTATAACGGGTTCGCTGCCTCGATAGGGAGATTTTGCAAAAACTATTGGCGCGAAGTATAATGACTATTGTATGAGCTGTTCATGATGCGGAGGAAAAAGATATCAATGTTAAACACCTCTCGTGTGAGTGTCCTTGACATTTTGTCGTATAAGCGACCAAGCAAACTTTTATGGAGCATATAGCTTTCAGTTATGCGGATCTGGAAAACGTTCAACTTAAGCAGTCTGCTAATGTTTTTGGAAACAATCTAGTATGGTTCAACAAAGAAAACATTAATCAAGAAGTCAGCGGGTTGTAAAACTGAGTGCCCATATGTTAATAGGTACTTTTAGTTAATGTGCGTATCACAATGGACTGAATAGTTCTAAGTGAGCCTGAATCTGTAATTCGGGCTGCCACTTTAACCTAAACCGTAACCTAGACCTTTGTGGGCGTTGAGTTGGTTTTCGACAACTCTGGATTTCATGTTCGCCCAAATGGCGGCAAATCTCTCGCTTTATTGAGAATACCACTGAGGGTGAAATTGCCTCATCACTGAAGCATGTTTTTCTTTCGCAAATTAAATTCATCACTGTTGCCATTTGTTGGACACCATTTAAGCACGGTTGTTGGATTGTTTATCTCTCCATGATTCACAATTGATAATCTGGAAGACTAGAGAAATGTCAAAAAAATCGGTAAACTTGGCGTTTAGGTGTGGGTCCATGTTTGGAACGTATTGTGCTATGTACTATATATTAGAACATTATCTACATCTGTTTTGTCTCTCAAACTTTTTTAATGTGGATCAAAAATATGTTTTGATTTTCCGGTCAATTAAAATGTGTTTTACGGCCTGAATTATTGTCATTTTTTAATACCACACACAAGTAAACATGGTGGGGAGTTAAATAGTAATTTGTCCATTCGTTCTGTGAACATATCGAAATATCCGATTTTCGAACATATATAAAGTATATATATTGTTGAATCAGGGCAAATTCTAAGCGGACTATTACCATGTCCATTTGTCTGCTGTCTGTTATGAATCAACGCTCAGTCTTCAATTAATTGAGTATGTCCTGAATTTGCACAACATCGCTATTTGTCGTTGCAGTTCGTAAGAGGGATCTAAATCCGGTCCATATAAACGACCTCCCGATTTGTGGTCTTGGGCTGTATTAGAACAACTTGAGTGTTTTATCAAATTTGCCTGAAATTGGAAAATCTAGAGGTATTTTAGGACCACAAAGCAGGTGTGTCAGAAAATGGTGAGTTTAGTGCGTCCCATGTTTTTTGGTATGCCGCTCATATAGAACCGATCATCCTTGATTTTCACTTCTTGGCGCTCTACTATGAATCCCCGTAGTTTGATCCATGTGCCTGAAAATTTGAAATTTAGAGTATTTTTAGCGACCATAAAGATGATTGCGCCGGAAAATGGTGAGTATGTACAATCGGTTTAGTATAGCCCCACATAATCGACCAATCTTCCCGATTTTACTGTTTGGGCTTGTAGAACCGTGCTGTTGTATATTGTTGTAGCCTTTGGAGTTGGTATTTTCGAGTTTTTCAGTAAATAAGCATAACTCCAAACTGGCTGTTTGGCAGTCCTTGGACAGCGGTTGAAAAACCCTGTTGTCCGCCCCGGGCCGTAGACCCGACTGCCAACGAGGCGGAAACCGCTCAGTTGTTGTCCAAACTTTGCTCGAAACTTTGAAATCTTGCGCAGGCTTTTTTCTAGGGACTATAAATAGGCTGTGGCCAAGAAATCATTTTATTGTTTGGGAATTCTTTTAGAAAGCCGTAGTTTTTATTCAGTTTGCCTGAAATTTTTAAATCTGAATTATTTTAGCGACCATTAAGAGGTTTGCCAACAAACGGTGAGTACTCTCCCCCGATTCAACTCATTCGGTGCTGTAATTAAACGCTAGTTTTTCATCGATTGTCTGAAACTTGTAAAATACTACTGGTATTTTTTAGACTCATAAAACGTCCATAATTGGTGAGGCTCCAATATAGACCGTATTCACTTCTTGAGGATATAAAAGGAGCACTCGATCATGAAATTGACTTGACACGTGATTTTACTTTCTCGTAATCATTAAATAGATGGGTGTAACAAATTCAACCAGGCATTTTGATTTCAAATCAAGGCAATATTTTCATCATATTTGCTTGCACACTTACAAAAGATGTTATTTGGTTCCTCTAAAGTCAAACAAAAACGTTCTTATAATCCTAAACATCTGATATCAGTCTTCATTACGTAAATCTTTAAATCTTATCTTCGGACTAGCGTACTAGTTGAAACTTCTTCGGCTTGGAGAATCATATGTCATTTAAACCCCCTGAAATTTCAAAAGGGAAACCTATAATATTGATTATTGGTGGTGGGTATTTAAGATTCGACCCGGCCGAACTACTGCCTGTATATACTTGGGGTTTCTTTAGTTTCGAAGCACTTTATTTTCTGGTCGAAGGACTTTTCGGTCTGTAGTACTGAATTTGTAAATCACTAACCAAAGTATATCACGGCGTAAGTTCGACCAGGCGAAGTCTTGATGTACCGCTCACCATGGATTAGCGTAGAGAAAGCATCTTGACGAAAGACTGTCACCACAAATCGAATTGACTTGAGATGTGGTACTTTAAATTGCTTTTCTAAATATGGATCTAACGTCCATACGTGTATATATTAGGACAAAAAGGTATGGTGTATGTTAGGTAAGGTCTACAAATAATACGAATCATATGCGACTTTTTTTTTTTTGCACGCTTATACGTAGAGAGTCAGAATTTAAGTATGCGGGGTACGCTTATATGGGGCTATATTATGAACTTGATACATGGACCAATTTTTGTTTGTAGATTGTGAGATCGATTTATCTGAGGGCTATATATAACACTATAGACCGATATGACCTAGTTAGCATGGTTGTAAACCGCCAATTATAACTCAGCACAATGTATCAAATTTTCAAGCTTGACTTCGGATTAAATTGCTCCTCAGAGGCTCACAAAACAGATCTCGGATCAGTTTATCATGGGGACTAATATATTCGTGATTATGGTACTGACTTGGACCACTTTTGGCATGGTTTGGCACAGACCAAAATTTCAACCAGATTCGGATGAAATTTTTGTTCCTCCACACGAGGCTCGGAGGTCAAAATCCTGCGGGATCAGCGTTTTATATGGGGCTATCTAATAATTCATGGACCGATTGTCGGAACCAATTTTGCATGGGTGTTTGAGCCATATATTTAACACCACGTACCAAATTCTCAAATGAACTCAGATGGGGAAGTTTTGGTCTTCAAGTGGTCAGTGATGTATAAATCTGGCTGACTCGGTTTATATGTGGGACGCTATTATATAATTTATGGACCGTATGGTGACCAATTTTTGCATGGCTATTAGATACCAAATACTAACACTCACGTTACCAAAATTTCAGCCTGATCGGATGGCATTTGCTTCTCGTTAGCAGGCTCCGCAAGGAGGGCCAAATCGGCGGATTGTTTATATGGGGTGCATATATATAATTATGACATTATGTGGACCGAATTTTGCATGAATCTTAAGGTTACGAGCCGACCACTATACCTAAAACCATGCTACCCGAAATTTAGCAGCCTGACCGGATGCGCGTGTGCTTTCTCTTACGGGCTTCCGTAACGCGCAAATCCCTGCGGCCGGGATCTCGGTTATGATGCGGCTTATGGAACACCTTAGTGGACCGAGATGCTGACCAATTTAGTGACATGTGTCTAGATTAGACCAATACTTAACACCACTCTACTCAGATTCATCCGATTCCGGTTGCTCCTGTAGCGAGTGGGTCCGCAATGCGCAAATCCTGGGGATATCGGCTCTTGAAGGGGCACCAATAATTATGCCACCGATGTGGACCAATTTTGACTGGTTGTTAACGAGAGCCATAGAATAACAGCATGTACAAATTTCAGCCGGATCGGATGAAATTTGCTTCTCTTAGAGGATTTGCAAGACCAAATCTGGCGGCGGTGTCCGCTTTGCAGGGCTGTACGTTAAAAGTGGACCGATGTGGCCCATTTTGCAATCTGCCATCCGACCTACCATCAATAATAACTATTCTGTGCCAAGTGTGAGCCCCATACGCTTGTTTCGCGGAAGTTAGCGTGCATTTCAACAGACGGACGGACAGAATTTCACCACGACCCAGAATACCTATATGCACTTTATGGGTCTTATATAACTATACGACCGTAGTGCAATGGTTAGGATGCTCCGCCTTGCATGACACAGGTCGTGGGTTCGATTTCCCACCACACCAAAAAGTCTTTTCTGTGGTGGAACACAAAAAGTCTTTTCAGTTGGTGGATTATCCCACACTAGTAATACTGGTGACATTCAAAACTTCTATAAATGGTTTCACTGCAATGTGGAACGCCGTTCCGGAACTCCGGCTATAATAAAAGTAGTCCCTTCGTCATCTGAGCCTTACATGAATCGGCAGCACTCAGTGATTTTTTTTTTTTTTTTTTTTTTTAATTTCAGTGTAAAAAAGAGAATGCAAAAAATTCTCGTGACATAGATTACTCCAAACTTTTGTATAAACATTTATTACTAACTACCATTTAGGTTAATATGATGGAAGTATCATCCACTATCGCAGGCTACACACAAAAAAAAAGTTCATTCCTAAACGAAATTTTAGACAAACAACCATTTGCTTTTCGTTGTACGAAAGTTTGTTTGAAAGAGAGCTATATCGTACACTTTTGGTGATAAACATTGATTTTTTCCAGGATGTGAAAACAATTTCACAAGGACTAACTCAAATTTTATTTTATTTATTTTCTGGCTAATTGCATATGGTCTCACATCTTTATCACTTCCAATGAGGTTTATTTCACTCTTAGCACCTATTTCTGTAATACTAATAATATTTAATAAGAAATTATTAAATTTTTCAAATTTTACCTCTCGCCCGGACGGAAAATCGACCTGCGGACCATACAGTTTATATACCAAACACACTATCCACTGGGCTACTTAGTTGTTATTGTCATCAACAGATAATTAATCGTTATAGCCTTCAACACACAGTTTTGGACGACCACGAGTCGATGTAAAGAAACTTTATTTTACAGAAGCATACCCTTTCTTAAAAATTACAATTTTGGAAACGAAAATAATATAATTTTACATATATTCCAACACTGGTTTTGGAAGATTTTTTCGAAAAGATTTC
>PGFW01063377.1:23571-37277 GCA_003123925.1 Haematobia irritans | reverse complement strand
GTATAGTTAAGTTTTAGTGCAGTCATGTTTGTAACACACCAGAAGGCAGACGAGATAGCACGACGGTTGTGCTTTTTGCCAATATACATGCTCAGGCGTCGGGTCCCTGAGTCGATATAACCATTGTTCCGTCTGTTCGTCCGTGTTGTCTGTGAACACATTTTTGATGATCAAAGTCGAAGGTCGCATTTTAGTCCAAAATCGCCTTCAAATTTTGGCACTGCATGTCCTTAATTTGGGTGTGAATGGAACCTTATGATTTTGGGAAGAAATCGGTTCCAGATTTAGATATAGCCTTCCCCCACATATATCTTTCGCCCTGAAAGCACTAATATGGGACCCAGCAGCCAGAGCTTTTATACGATTTGCGTTTGAAATTTCTGTACAGAACATAACACCTTAGTTCGTATAGTCAACGGTGGTCGCAAAATTTGAGTTTGAAATGCGTTCAGATTTAGATATAGCTCCCATATATATATTTTTCGAACGATATTGGACTTATATGGCCCCAGCAAGCCAAATTTTTTTGGCCGGAATTGCTGTTTGAAATTTTGCATTTAGGGGTACAATTAGTAGTTATAGTCAGTGGTGCAAAATTGCATTTGAAATCGGTTTCAGATTGTAGCATTATAGCTCCCATATATTATCTTCAGTCGTCCCCATTATGGACATTAATATGGTCCTAAATTGCCAGAGCTTTTTGTCTCTGTTCCCCAATTTGGTTGCAAATTTGCGCAGGGGAGAGATTTAGCCATTGTAGCTATGCGCTGCCAAATTGTTGGTTGAAAATCATTCAGATAAAATTAGATATAGCTCCCATATATTAGCTTCATCAGGCCCGATTTTACACTCATTATGACCACAGAGGCCAATTTTTGCTCCGATTTTAGTTTGAAGATGTTGGCACAGTGGGAGTAGAATTAGCATTTGTAGCTGATTGCGTGCCAAATTGCGTTGATTATCGGTTAGCGATTTAGATATAGGCTCCCAGTATATTATGTTTTTTCTGATTTCGACAAAAATGGGTCAAAATACCAGGACATTTTTCCTTCGCTAGAAAAAATCGCCACTGCTTAGTCGATAAAGATGGGTAAAAAATGACTCTCTAATTTTTTCCGAAT
Source organism: Haematobia irritans (assembly GCA_003123925.1). Taxonomy (NCBI): domain Eukaryota; kingdom Metazoa; phylum Arthropoda; class Insecta; order Diptera; family Muscidae; genus Haematobia; species Haematobia irritans. The sequence continues at coordinate 36,156 of PGFW01063377.1, read as the reverse complement.
AAACTTGCTAATACATTATATATCGGGAAGCGATAAACCAAAAATAAACTTTGCCGCGATAGTTTCCTTAAAATTGCTTCAGATTTTAAATGTTTTCATATTTTTTTTACTAACATGTCGCTTCACCCCTAGGCTTGCCGACTTCACAATTTTCGGAGTTCTATTAGGAGTTTGTAAAAGAACTATCAAATTCTGTCCAGAGTCGGAGTGAATTTTAAATGTATGTATTTGGGACAAACCTTTAGTAATAATAAGCCCCCAAAACATTGGTACGGATTGTGATTTGGTTATCGCAATCGGGGGGCGTAATCTACATAGTGGGGCAGGGTTATAATATAGTCGCCCGCCGACTTTAGACTTTTCTCCCTACTTGTTTTTTTAAATAAGAAAGTATTTGAAAATATATTTACGTTTATTATTACCCTTCACCTACTACTGGTGGTACAGGGTATAATTACGTTTGCTGCATTTGCCTATGTAACGCAAGAAGGAAAAGTCTTTGAGGACCCATCTGTTTAGTATACCGATCGCTCTTAGAATTTAAATTCTGGAGCCGATTTAGCGATGTTCCGTCCGTCCGTCTCGTTTGAAATCACGCTTAACTTTCGAACGAAACACAGCCTATCGACAGTTGAAACTTGGGCACAAGTTAGTTGAGTTATTGATGTTTAGAGTCGGCATGGCTATTGCAAATGCGGCCATATCTGGTCCACTTTTACGTATAGCCCCTATTAAACGTACCGCCCAAATTTGGCTTGCGACGGCCTCTAAGAGGAAGCAATATTTCATTCCGATCTGGCTGAAATTTTGGTACATGTGTTAGTATATGGTCCTCTTAGCAACCGAGGCCAAAAACTGGGTCGCACATCGCGTCCATAAATTAATATATTAGCCCCCATATAAACCGATTCCCAGACTTTTTGGCTTGCGGAGCTTCAAAAGAGAAGCCAAATTTCATCCGGATCCGGCTGAAATTTGTGTGCTATGATATCGGTCCATAATTAATATATAGCCCACATATAAACGGATCTCCAGATTTTGACCTCCTGGCAGCCTCTGGCAGCGAGCAAAATTCATCCGAACCGGGTTCAATTTGGCGGACGTTCGGTGTTTAGTATTGACCGCCAACAACATTTCCAAAATTGGTCCATTATCGGTCTATAGTTATATAATATCGTCCCAATCACACACAGATTGGTCCATATCGGTTCTAATATTTTTTTGCCACTTCGGAGCCCAGAATTAATCTTACCAAAATTTTATTTCTATAGAAAAATTTTGTCAACATTTTATTTCTATTTGGAAAATAATTTTAGTTTTATAGAAATTTTTATTATTTTTTATTTCTTATTTTGAAAATTTTGTCAAACTGAATTTTTATAATACGTTCTTAATTTAATTTTTTTAATTTTTAATTTTAATCGGTCTTTTTTAATTTTAATATATACCACGTAGTGACTTACTTATAAAAGACGGGTTAGGAGTTTTAAGATAACCTTAGCCATCGACAACTACGGAATTCCATTTAGGATTGGCATACACCAATCCTAGTGGAGGTACATAAGCTTCGGGTCTGGGACCATATTACGGATGTAACTGTTATCTGCCTTCATGTATTAAAGTAGTTCAAAACAAAAGCCTCTAAACTACAAAAATGTTATTTTGAGGAATTTTTTCTTAATGAAAAACGCATAAAATTTTAAAAAATTACCAACAAAAGTGAGATAAGCCCGTTTATTGTCTTTTTTTTAGTTTACAGGGAAAACAAAGAGAGAGTATAGAGATTGTAGCCAGTCCAGACCGAGCTTGCCCAAAATGGATCGTTTTTTATTCCCCAAAAAATCCCCAGATTTAATTTAAAATTCCCCACAAAAAATCCCAAGAAATTTTGCAAGTGTCAGTTTTTGAAAAAAAAAAGCTAAACGAATAGACTCTGCTGGTAGAAAATCCGCTACAAAATTAAAAACAAAAACATTTTAAATAACAATAAAAATGTGCAATTTTGGATTGCAAGATTTCAAAACACAAAACCAGCAAGACGGGTTGATCAAAAATATCATACCGATACCAGCCCCATCAGAGTTTAATTATTGGTATAAAGAGTCATCGAGGTCATCTTATGCAAATCCTCGCTCGAGAAATAAAAGTGGCAGAGTTCGGTCAACCATATAGTCAAAGAAATAAAAGTTGATTATCAAAATGCGTTAGGTTAGGTTAAGGTAAATAGTAAAAAAATTTCTTAGGAAAAAAGAGCTTTAAAATTGGTAAAGATAGCTCTTGGTCCACCTACAATAAATTCCGTACGCTGAGATCTCTGCTACTTCTTTAAGCCTTTTTTTTCAATTAAACCATTGTCTTACTGTTGATAATTACCTCGTATACTGAACAAATATTCGAAAAATTTCCCCACAAAAAATTTCCCCATAAAATTTGTGGAAAATTCCCCACCAACTTCCCCAGTCCACAACTCAAAAATTTTTGTCCCTATTCACGAAAAAATATCCCCGATTTGCCTGGAAAAATCCTCCAATACCTTAGGCAACATGATTGTAGCAAATTAAGAAAATCAAACTCAGTTCAAAGCGAAGCGAGAAATGGTGTGGTGAGAAATGTGCTCTGTAAGAGAATCGGGATGGATTGAAAATCTCTCCAAGTTTGGAGAGATGGAGAAGTTTTGTTCAATTGGGAGAGCTACGAATAGCTGATAACAACGTAAAGAGACAGTTGGAGTTAGAAGAATGCGAGTGGCCAGAGAGATTGGAAATTTTTTTGCCAATTTACGGTAAAGATTCTCCACAAAACGTTTACTTCTAATCTATGGCGGATCACAGAAGCAACGTTGTATATCTTAATGAGCATGTTAGTATGAGCTGTGTATATAATATAAAAATACCATTAATTTAATTAGAACCGACAGAACTCGGAAATGAAAATTAATCTTAAATTATTTCACAAGTTTTTTCAAACGCATACTAACCTTTATATCCTAATTAGGTTCTAGTAGTTCTCTTAATGATTGCTATGAACACAAACTTTTTTAAGTCGACGAAAATGTATATTGTATATATCTAAAATCTAAGACACGATCGCCAAATACCAAAGCTTTACACTTTTGCCGAAAGTTAACAAAGAAAAAAAATTAAAGGTTTCACGCACACTTATAAGAAAATATATTTACAAAACACTTATTTAAAAGAAAACAAATTTTACTAAGCACAACTATCGAAATTGACCCGATCCATACCAAAGTTAAATCGAAAACTGAAAAAACATAATGTTATACATTCTTTTTAGATATCTGAGAATGTACAAAGAGGGACAAGCGGATATGAGTTGGCAACAACTTGATTAAAGAGAAACGGAAATTGCCACTTTCAAAACGAACTTTTGGCTAATCATTATTTCTCAAGAGAGAAAAAAGAGATTGTCAGAAGGGGATGGAGCATTGACGTAAAACTACCCCCAAATTTGTTCTGTGCCCACTTTTTATCTGTGATATTTATTTTGCGTGGTGTGTGTTTTTTCCTTTTTTTTGCCATTTTAGCCACAAAGAGAGGGGGGGGGGGGGGGGGGGGGGGGGGACAGCAAAGAGTTGGATCTTTCCGATTTTTTGTGTTGTGTGTTTTTCATTTTGATTAGATAAGAAGAGAGAGAGAGAGAGAGAGAGCATGATCGAAATACTAATTTAAAATGATTTTATTTTTGTTTTTCTTTTTGCGGCATTTTTAGCAAAGGAGTGAATTATAGATTCGGTGCCGTTTGAATGTACGACTTGGCCACATTAATTAGAAAAAAAGAGAGATATGAGAGAGGAGCATGACTGAAATACTAATTTAACTTAGTTTAACTGATTCTTTTTGTTTTTTCTTTTTTTGCGCATTTTAGCAAAGGAATGAGTTTAGATCGGTTGGTTGATGTACGATTTGACACATTTTTCTTTTTTTTTAAGGATTTACATCACATCGAATCAAATTTTTCTTTCTTTATTTTAATGAAGAGAAGAATACTATGCACGAGATGGTCCACAAAACTTGTACACTATCTACAGACACAAAAAGAATAGTTAGAACATAACCAAAGAGACGAGTATAAAAATTTGATGCAAAGAGAAAAGCAAACAACATTAATCGTTTGGTACATGAGGGGTTGTGTATGTGGTTGAAAAGAAACGAGGGCATTGAAATTTTCATCACACATTTTTTAGAGATATCGAGAGAGAAGTTTGTTAAATTGTTTCCATGAAAGTCGCCTAATTTATGTAGAATACACAAGTAAGTTACTTCTAACTGTTGGATCATAAAATAAGAACAAAACGTGTACTTTCTTAATTAGCATGTACTTAAGCCATAGGATCTATAAAAAAAATTTAAAACAACATATAACAAGGAAACAAAAAAAAATAGCAAATGGTTAATTTAATCCTTTAGCTTATTTCAAAAGTTTCAAATTCATACTAACCTTTATATACTAATTAAGTAACTAGTAGTACTCGGTATTAGTGAATGCACACAACTATTTTAAGTGGAGAAATTTTCAGTATTTATATATCGAAATCTACAACACGAACGCAAAAAAACAATGTATACTTTCGAAAGTTTAATAGAAAAATATTTAATAGTTTCACACCACATTCTACAGAAAATATATACAAAACACTCTATTTAAAAGACAACTAATTACTAAGCACAGCTATAAAATGACCGATCCATTTACAAAAAAAAAAAAAAACATAAAAAGTTCTTAAAATCGAACAGAAAACGTAACGCTTATATCTAAATTGTGGTTAGCATTACCTGAAATAGTGGCAAAGAGGGAAGCGGATATGAGTTGGCAAGAACAACAACTGGAAATTTAACTTCAAAGACTAATTTTGCTAATTTTACTCTCACGGAGAACAAGAGAGCCAGAGAGCATGAGCATGGCATGGAAAAACTAACCAAACAAAATATTTGTTTTGGTCTGCTTCACACATTTATTCTGATTATTTTGTTTGTGCCGGCGTTGTGTGCTTTTTTTTGCAATTTTAGCCCAAAGAGACTGTAGAGAGTTTAGGATTCTCCGCATTTTTTAACTGCGTGTGGTGCTTACTTTTATTTTATATTAGACAAAAGAGAGATTAAGGGGAAAGTATTATGTAAGAATGAGTATAAAATTTGATCCAGCTGAGAAAAAACAAACACATTCATTTTGTAAGAAAATGTTTGGGGGAAATTGAAATGTGGAAGAGAAACGGGAGCGCGATTTGCATTTATCTACTTTTTTTAAAGGAAAGAGAGAGAAACTTGTATCATTGTTCATCAAATATGTTTTTCAGAGCTTTTATATCTCTGACTTGTCTTGTTTCTTCTTGAGAATAATATTAGCAAAATTAGTGCGGAGTTAATTTCCGTCTCTGTTGTTGCAACTCATTACCCGCTTTCCTCTTTTTTTTACACATATTTTCTGCGTATCTGGTCAAATTGTATTTTAAAAGTTACGGTTTTTCAGTTCGGATTTTTAGGATTTGTCATTGATCGGCGGTTATTTTTATACGTTGCGCGATTTCTATGGTATATGTTTTCTGTAGATGTTCGTGAAACGTTTTATTTTTTCTATTAAACTTTCCGAAAGTGCACATTGGTTTTTGCGTCGTGTTGTAAGATTTTCGATATATAAATATGGACATCTTTGTCGGCTTAAAAATATTGTGTGCATCAATAATACAGAAGTACTTAGGAACTTAATCCTAGGTTATAAAGGTTAGTATGTTTTGAAACTTTTTGAAATAAGACAAGATTAATTCTACATTTTCTATTTTTTTTCTGAACGATTCTTTTATATGGTGTTTAATTTTAATATTTATGTATAAGTACATGTTTAATTAGAAGTACAGGGTTGTTCTTACTTGTTGATCACCAAAAGCGCTAATAGTAAACGTCTTTTTGTAGTAGTATACATAAATTTGGTTGCGAACTTTCCTTCTAAAATGGTTTAGAGAAATGTCAATCCTTCCTGGTTTCTCTTCCGCCATTCAAAACCATAACTGTATCTTCATATGGAATGTGTTTGCCTTTTTCTCTGTGCATAAATTTGATACTGCTCTCTCTCTTGTATTACTTTCCCTCAATAATTTTCTTTTTCTAAATCGAAATAAAAAAACACACACAGAATAAACTAATGTTTATAAAATCCTACTCTCTCAGTTCTCTTTGTGGCTAAATGCAAAAACACAGCACACAAAACAAAAATAATCAGATAAAATGTGCTGGGCATCAAAAAAAACATTTGTCTTGTTGGTAGTTTTTTCATCGAGTTCCATCTCTCTGGCTCTCTTTGTCTTCTGGAGAATAATATTAGCAAAATTAGTTTTGCATGTTTAATTTCCGCGTCTGTTCTTGCAACTCATTTTTTCCCTCTTTGCACTATTTTCAGGTATCTTCTCAAATGTAGTAAACGTTACGTGTTTCAGTTTGATTTTAAGATTGTGTATTGATCGGCCATTTTTATAGCTGTGCTTAGTATAATTATGTTTTTTCATTTAAAATTAAGGTTTTTTGTTATAAATTTTTCATGTAGAGTATGGGCTGAAACTTTTATATACCCTCCACCATATGATGGGGGTATATTAACTTTGTCCATTCCATTTGTAAACACATCGAAATATTGCTCTAAGGACCATAAGTATATATATTTCTGGGTTCTTGGGGCCGTGGGTGAAATTTCTGCCAGTCGCATCTAAGCATGTCCGCGGAACACGAACTTCCGAACGAAACAGCTATCGACTTGAAACTTGGCACTAAATTATTGATTAAGATCGGGTGGTTATTGCCAATGCGGCCATATTTCGAACCACTTATACGTATAGCCCCCATATAAACCGACGCTCAGATTTGCTTTGCGGAGGCCTCTTGAAGGAGCAAAATTGCATCCGATCCGCGTTCAAATTTGCCGTACATGGGTTTAGTACATTGGTCTTTTAACAAACATGAAAAATTGGTCCATATCGGTCCATAATCTATATATTAGCCCCCATATAAACAGATCCCCAGATTTTTGGCTTGCGGATGCCTCTTAAGAGAAAGCAAAATTCATCCGATCCGGTTGAAATCTGCTATATTTTGGTGTTTAGAATATGGTCTCTAACAACTACGCAAAAATTTGTCCAGATCGGTCCACAATTTATATGTAGCCCCATATGAACCGATCCCCGATTTGGCTTGCGGAGCCTTCTAAGAGAATCAGGGAGCCACCGTGGTGCAATGGGTTAGCATGCCCGCCTCTAGCATCGTTGGGTGTCGATTCCTGGCCCTTCATCCTAATCCGGCTGAAATTTTGATACATCGTGTTAGCTTATGGTCTGTAAACAACATGCTACAAATTTGGGTCCGCATCAGGTCCATTAATTATATGTAGCTTCTTTTAGCCCCCATATAAACCGATTCCCAGATTTGGTTTGCCGGAGAATCCAAGAAGAAGCAAATTTCCATTTCGATCCGGGTGGAAATTTTGTACATGGTGTTAGTAATATGGTCTTTTAATAAACTATGAAAAATTAGGGTCCATATCTGGTCCATAAATTATATATATATCCCCCATAAAAAACCGATCCCCAGATTTTTGGCTTGCGGAGCCTCAAAAAAAAATGAGAAGCAAATTTCAATCCGATGCGGCTGAAATTTGGTACATAGGTGTTAGTATATGGTTTCTAACAACTGCAAAAAAATTTTGGTCCACATCGGTCCATAATTATATATAGCCCCCATATAAACCGATCCCCAGATTTGACCTCCGGAGCCCCTTGGAAGAGCAAAATTCACCCGATCCGGTTGAAATTCGGTACGTGGTGCTTAGTATAATGGTCTCTAACAAAAATTGCAAAATTTGGTCCATAGCGCCGTCTTAATTATATTAAGCCCCATTTAAACCGGATCACCAGATTTGACCTTCTCGCGGCCGACCGCTGCTACATGGAGGAGCAAAATTCATCCACCCGGTTGAAATTTGTGTACGTAGTAAAATTTGGTTACTATTTGCGCCTTGTAAAATGGCCGCCTAACACCATGCCCAATTATTGGTCCATATTCGGTCTATAGTTATATATAGCCGATCCCCAAAAACTTTTGTCTATAGTGAGACATTTTATTACTATGATGGAAAATTTTTGTCCAAAATTTTATTACTATAGAAAATTTTGTTAAAATTTTTTATTTCTGTAAGAATATTTTTGCTCATAAATTTTTATTTCTAGTGGATATTTATTTTCTATGATGTGCAAAGTTTATTTTTATAGAAAATTTTGTCAAAAGTGTTATTTCGTATTAGCGAAAAAACTTTGTCAACAGTTTTTTATTTCGTATAGAAATTTTTTACAAAGTTTATTTCTGTAGAAAATTTTGTTAAAATTATTTCTATAGAAAATTTTTGTCAAAATATGATTTTCTATAGAAAATTTTTGTCAAAATTTTATTACTATTACAAAATGTTTGTCAAGATTTTTATTTCTTATGAAAATTTTGTCAAAATTTTATTTCTAGTAGAAAGATTTTGTAAAATGTTTATTGCTATAGAAAATTTTTGTCAAAATTTTTATTTCTATAGCAAAATTTTGTTCAAGATTTTATTTTATAGGAAAATTTTCGTAGAAATTTTATTGCTATAGACCAATTTTTTGTCAAAATTTATATTTGCTATTTGGAAATTTGTCAAGATTTTATTTTCTATTAGAGAAGTTGTTGTGGCAAGATTTTATTTTTTTATGAAAAATTTTGTCAACACTGAATTATATACGTATTTAATCGGTCTTTTTTAACGTATAAAGGGTGTACGGTCAAAAATTTCGCGTTCAGTTTTCGTTATTGCTTTTTTTTAATTGTTTTTTATTTCCAACTAAAAATTTATTTTATCAACCAATTTATATTTTTTTTATTAACAACTTTTTTCAATTAACAAAATTCTTTCTATTTTTCTTATACTGTGTTGTCTTCTTTTTCGTATTTATAGTTTTATAAAACTTTGACGTTATTTCTTTCAATTTGCATTTTAAAAAACCTAAACACCCTCATTTTGAAGGTGTGTGTTGTGTTGTAGAATGTTGCTCCTTATTTTTGATTTTTGCGAATTTCACTCTTCAGTTGTCAAAAATGCCGTCCAAGCGAAGAAGAGCAGCGTATCAAAATTTTTTGCTCGCGCATCGGCGAAAATCGAGCTACTCGCACGCCCCAAAGCTGGCCAAAATTCGCTACTAAAAGTTTGCCAAAATTCAACCGCTTACAAATGTAATTTAAAGTGTATTGAGGAACGGTTTTGTCGACAGCCAGGAAGTCTGGATCGGGGGGAAAATCGAAAACCGGAAGCCGGGCACTTGAGACGACAAAGAGACGTTGCCGGTTGTTTTGCAAACGGGCGAAACCCTAACCTCTCTCTCCGAGATTGACCGCAATAAGCTGGGGTTGTATCGTCTACAACCGTGCATTTTCCGAGCCAAAAAACGAGCCGGACTATCGAACTTACAAGAAGGTAGTGACTCCAAATCGCTGATGATAAACAAAATACGACGGCCAAAGACGCGATCCCGGAGGCCTGCTACACGACGCATGCTGACGAAAGTTTTGACTGCGTGTAATGGACGACGAAAACCTACGTAAAAAGCGGACTTACATAGGCAGCTTCCGGGACAGGCAGCTTTTTATACAGGCCAAAAGGGAAGGGGAAAGCTAGAGCCAGATATTTTCAAGCACATTAAAAACTTGTTCAAAGTTCGCAAAGAAATATCTTGGTTTGGCAAAGTCATCTGTACCTGTGGCTTGAAAAGCCCAGCTTTTCATTAGCACTTCCGGACTGTCAACCAAGAAATTTACGTGAAAGGAGTGTTTGAATAAACGTCTTGCTGCCTTTCCTGAAGAATACACGCGTTGTTTCCGTACTGTTTTGCCGGATTTTTGACATCTTGCCATTACGGTAAAAGGCCATGGAGTGGTACGCGCCAAACAACGTTGCAGTGGTCCCAAGGACAAGAAAACCCTTCCCAACACGCCATAGCTCCGCCCAACTGAGACAAATACTTGGGCTATTGTCAAGCGGAAGAAGACCAAAAAAAATCTGCTAAGACGAGCAGCAGTTCAAAGGTCAAACTGGCCTTTCTGCGGCGATAGAAGGGTTGGACAAGGTGGCTGTACAAAATTCTGATGGCAGGCGTCATAGCGCTGAGGCCCGGCAATTCGGAAATTGGAAAAATGCGAAAGCCTAACTGAAATATTTTTCCTTGAATTTTTATTTACTTAATTTGAATTTAAAAAAGGAAATTTAACTTGATTTTTAAATAAACGATTTTCACCGATTTACACGCGTTTTTTCCCTTGTACCAAATTTTGACCGCTATTCCACCCTTTAAATGGAATGCGGCAAACATGTCCAAAACATGGTTTTTCTGCTGCGTGGTATTATGGCAGCTATTTATCTAAATTTTCTGAACCATTTTTCCAAAACACAATAGCTATGCAAAGTTTTAGGACGATCGCCACTTAAAACTGCGAGCTGTACTTTGCAAACAAAAAATACATGGGTATACAGAGTGGACATTCGCTAAATCAACTTAGAAATTAATTCTTAAGGGGGCCCGACCTGAATACTAAACGAGTGGCGTCTTGGACTGGTCTTTTTTTGTCATGCCACCAATTTTATGAAGGTGTGTAAAATTAAAAACAAATTACTGATGAACTTTATTTAAATAAAAATGACCCTCTTATTTCTAAAAATTGTGTGTTTAATATTTGTGTTTAAATTGCGTGTCCTAAACTTCAAGGTTTAAGTATTCATCATACTAGATAAGTTATTTTGTTATTGCTAAACAAATTTTGTGGACACGTTAAATAGTTTAGTATGTTATCATATTCCGGCTATGATACGGTCCATCAATTATTACATTTTTTTTACTACTCATAACTTTTGAGGCTTTTTCCTGATCACATAACGACAAAAATATTTATGTGAGCATTACAGTAGCTCAAATTTGAAGTTTTCAATATAAACCAAAATGCCTATGAAAAACACCCTCCTCCTGATTCGCATCATAATTAAAAATCAAGTCATATGTAGTTAAGTGCTTAATCACGAAAGGCTACTTTTAAATATTGGCGTTTGCGTTGAAATCTTGCCTTCCAGCTCTTGGATGTGAATTGGGGCCCGTGTAACCATAGATTTGGTCAACAATACTATTTTCGGACAATTTGGATTTTATGCATAAACAATCATCTCATTTTTTTGTTGAACATAAGCAAAAATTATCAATACGACTACAACATAATAACAAATTCGTATATTTTTTTCAAAATTTATGATCACCACTTTTACTTTTTTGGCGTAAAAAATTGATATTGTCATGATACCCGGAAAAAATCATGATTCCTCAAATCGCCGAAGTAACAAACATCAAGAAAACAGATACTTGACTTAACGATGAATTTTTTGTTTTCTTTAAATAACAATCAACTAAGGAAAAAGTTGAAGGCATATCATAATGATGGTTACAAAAATACAAAGACCAAAATTAACAAAAGGAGATACAGATACAGATCATGTAAATGAAATCACCCTCTTCTCTCATTCACATCGAAGATATACGGCATGATCATGCGGAATGTATGGGTGTATCATGATGATGTCTAACTGTATGAATGGTCGCATAGATGGACGGAGAGACAGACTTGTTGAAAGAAGGTGCATAACAAAATACAATTAATTTACATGATAACTGAGGAATCTCGTATTGAGCTGATTACGCTACCGTATGGAAATTTTCATTAGTTATTCCATTTGTATGTGAGCCAATCCAGAACAAAAGGTCTTGCCATTGAAGCGATCGCCTCCAATTGTAGATAAATATAACACACACAAAAGTTTTTCAAACGTGTCAAGTTGCAGAATGCAGAAATTTTGTCAACATTTTATTATCACTCCTTTCCATAACAATTTCTAATACCATAAGAAACAAATGTATGTTCAATGGATATATATTTACATTCTATACCGGATTTGAGAAATTAGATCTGTCAAAAATTATTTAAATCTTGGCAGACAATATTATAAGTAAAAAACTTCCTTATATCTTCTATAGATAATGATTTTTGTCCAAATGCTGAAATATGTGTATGGTTAAAAAATGAACTTCGTCTAACATATATGTGCACACAAACAAATATATTTTATTAAAATCGTATAACTTCTAGTAATTCCAAGAAAATGTTGTCAAACATTTACTTCTATAGAAAATGTGTTCCAAATTTATTTTGTCAAACTTTTATTCTAATTAGAAAATTTTGTCATAACTTAGTTATATACTATGGACTCACGTGTAATCATTACGGTTATTAGGAAAGTTTTAAGATGCGGCAAAGTTACCGCAACCCCCAAGTAAATCGATTGTGGATGACAGTCTTCAGTGGAAGTTTCTACCAATTCCATGGTGGTAGGGTACAAAGCTTCGGCCCTGGCCAACTTACGGCCGTATGTATACTTGTTGTTTTTTTGTATTTTTTTTATTTATTCCTATTGATAATGTTGTTAATATTTTATTTCTTTAGAAAAATTTGTCAACAATTTTATTTCTTT
>PGFW01063354.1:6311-18589 GCA_003123925.1 Haematobia irritans | reverse complement strand
GTGTTGATTTTGGAAGTAATCGCTTCAGATTTAGATATATCTCCCATATATATATATTATATATATATATATATGTTATATTACTATTATAGTATAAATATATATATTATAATATATATATATAATATATATATATATATATATATAATATAATATATATATATATATATATATATATATATATATATATTATATATTATTATTATTATATAATATATATATACATATATCTTTGTCCGATTTAGAGTCATATGACTACGGAGGCCAAAGTTTTAACCAAAAATTCTGAAAATTGGCACAGAGAGTGCACATAATATTTTATACTTAATATTGATATTTAAATATAGTCCCTTATAAGTTCGATGGGGAGAAAATAGCTAAAGTATCTACATTTTACCACCAAGATTCAATGAGACTTTACTCCAATTGTCTTGATATTTGACATAAACCGTAAATTTAACATTCTATTTAAATCCAAGAAACTTTTTTTTTAAATATTCGTATTATACATTTAGTGAACAATTTTTAGAAACAAAATGATTTAAAAACAATTATAAACTTTCTTTTAATTTCTTTATTTCAAATTCGTCTTAATACGTGTGAAATTCCACTTTATTTTTATAAAAAAAAATTAGTAATTCGAAGCTTTTTATAAAACCTAAAATTTGCATTCCATAATCTTTTATAGTAGATAAATTTTTTCAGTGTCTGTCATTATAAATTTTTTATCCTAAAATGTAGTTACAATTGACTGAATAGTGTAAGTGAGGCTGAAATATCGAGCTGCCACTATAGCTAACCTAATCTAGTCTTCGTTGTTAGGAAAATTTTTTTCTATATAGATTCTTAAAAAAATCCCAATTAGCGGCCATTTTCATGTGGCTCCGTTAGGCTTTAACTGCCAGTTAACAGAAAGTAAATTGCAAATATCTTCTCTCCATTTAACTTTAACTGAAAATTTTTCGTCAGTTAAGTTCCTAACTGGCATATGGAATATATATGCAAGATGACAGCTTCTTCCATAATACAGTTTAAAAGTTGGTTAGTTAACGGAACACTAACGGAGCTTTATGAAAATGGGGGTAATTTGATAAAACGAGTTTTAAACGATTTAAACACATAAGGAATTTCAAGAGGGATTTCCTATTTGGGAATTCCCCAGATTTTATTATAACATATTTTTATCAAAATTCCAGGATGAATATTCAAGTCAAACATCTATTTCGAAGATCCGTTTTTTCTGTCTTCACTCACTCATTTCTTGCAACACTCCTCCTTGGAGCCGGTTTTGCATGGACAATGACAATTTTGCGTCACATGCATTCTCCAATTATCCACAGTTTTGGCTGTGCATTGCAAATTAAAAAAAAAGGAAATGTTTAGCTTTATTGATCCTTGGATTCATTAGAAAGTTGTTGCTTGCTTCACGTCACCATTTACCCACATCCCTTTGCAAGGCTTTTGTTATATAATTTCGGTTGTGAATTTTGTAATTTAACTAAAAATATAAAATTTTTGACTTCAAAAACTCTGTTTGGTTTCAAACTTTGATTGATTATTCCACATATCAGACCAGAGTTTATATGACTACGTCCTCCAATTGGATGTTTCACTATGCTACTTTGGGTTATAATCCATTAGTGCCGTGTGCAACTTGGACAGAGTGTTTTTTGGCGACTTCTAGAAAATTCAGAAATTTTCCTTGGTCTTGAATACTTCATCACCGTGTGCATCGTCTTGAGTTTATTTGAGTTACTGCACATGTTTTGAACAAGAATCGTGCAAACTTTTTTTTCACTCATCTATTCTACGTCTTACAATTGATAACTGAGTTTATCGCGCTTTAAATGCACAGTGGGGGACAGTTTATAAATATGGAGAAAAATATCAATTATTTTTATTTTTTTAAATTTTAACCATATTTACATCTTTGCATTCGAGGCATTTTTTGTCAGTTGTAGAAAAGATCGGAGGATGGCTCGTACTGAAGAAAATATTGTGCCACGAGGCCAAATGAATTTCAATGTCCTTAACATAACGAATTCAAATTTTGCGTTAGATTAGAAGTCAAATTCTCTGATATAAAGTTTTTTCTCACGTTATTCAGAAGTCGATACTTTTCAAATGAAGTCGTCCTTGTCCTTATTGCTAGTGCATTCCGACATAAAATGGATATCTTAACTGGAGCAAATTTCGTTTGTTGTCATTTTTGCATGCTTGACTTACAAAGCAAAAAGCCTTCAAAAATATGATGATGTTTAAGGTTTTATTAAAACATTTCAGTAATTTCTACGTTGAAACTAATCTGAATTTGGAATTTTTATGCTGTCTTTAAAAACAATTGAAATAGGATTTTAATAGCACTGAAAAAAAAGCTTGAGAAAACGAATAAATTAAAATTTGTTTCCTACACATCAAAAAAAAAAATCACAAAAAATTTTCAATTAAAATTTTAATTTCAGTTTAAAAAAATATTCATTCAAAAATGTTGATTGATTTCAACAATTTTTTTATTGAAAAGCAAAAAATCAATCACATAAATTAATAGTATCAATTACTTTTTTAATTGGATCATAATTAATTTTTTAATTGACTTTCAATTAATTTTTAATTGAAAGTCATGGATTGCAGAGATCCTGTCTACTGAAGACTGTCATCCAACATAGCATCGAAATTACTTGGGTTGCGGTAAACACTTGCGCGATGGCAAGGTATCTCAAAAACTTCCTAACACCGTAAATATACCACATAGTACCCATAAGCGTGGTTATATTAATGCTTAAAAAAGCGCGATTAAATACGTATAATAATTAAGTTTAAGTTTCTTTATAGAAATAAAAATTTTGACAAAAATAAAATTTTGACAAACATTTTCTATTAGAAGTATAATTTGGAAAAAATTTTCTATAGAAATAAAATTTGGACTAAATTTTCTATAGAAATAAAAATTCTGACAAAATTTTCTTGTATGTTATTTTGAACAAAATGTTCTATAAGAATAAATTTGACAAAATTTTCTATACGAAATAAAATTTTCACTTTTATAGATTTTTGACAATGTTTCTATAAAAATAAATTTTGGTAGATTTATTTGGCTCGAGTGCAACCTGAACCAATAGACCAATTTTTGTGTGATTGGGGCGATGCGCCTATATATAACTATAAGACCGAAAATCCTGGGGAATAGATATTATATGGGGGCTATAATATTATGGACGATAATGGACCTAATTCTTCGCATGTTGTTAAAGACGCATATACTGACACCCGTAACGTACCAATTTCAACCGGATATCGGATGAATTTTGGTCCATCTTAAGAGGCTTTGGTGGTCAAATCTTGGGAATCGGCTTATATGGGGCTATATATACATTATGGACCGATGTGGACCGAATTAATGCATGGTTTTAAAAACAGACCATATACCTAACAACCATGTACCCCAAATTTCAGCCGGTTCGGCATGAAATTTGGTTCTCTTAGAGGTTCCGCAAACCAAAATCGGGGATCGGTTTATATGGGGCTAATGTAAATTATGGACCGATATGGACCAATTTTTGCAATTGTTGTTAGAGACTCATAATACTGAAGACAGTACGCAATTCACCGATGAGTCGATGGATGAAATTTGCGTTCTCTAGAAGCAATCGCAAGCCAATTTGGGGGTAGGTTTCATATGGGGGCTATACTAAAAG
The DNA here is from genome assembly GCA_003123925.1 of Haematobia irritans. NCBI lineage: Eukaryota > Metazoa > Arthropoda > Insecta > Diptera > Muscidae > Haematobia > Haematobia irritans. The sequence goes on along the minus strand of PGFW01063354.1, from coordinate 14,894 downwards.
TTCGGACCGATATGGCCCATTTGCAATAACCATCCGAACCTACATCAATAACAACTACTTGTGCCAAGTTTTAAGTTGAATGCTTGTTTCGTTCGGCAAGTCTAGCGTGATTTTCAACAGACGGACGACATGCTCAGATCGACCATCCCTCAACTGGTGAGGGTATAAAAATAATTGGATTAATTAATTTCGTGATTGAATCAGAAAATAATTTTTGATGTGTAGAGAGCAAGTACGCAAAACTCATTTTAGCCTGTGTCACTAGCTGCGAACTGGGTATTTAAATTCGGTGTATATGTTTTCAAATCCAGAAAAGGAGACCGAGTATAGACCAAATGAGTCTTTGGAAACAATGCTCAGGGTGGGCCTTCTGAGTCAATCTAGCCATATCCGTCTGTCCGGTCTTGTCCGTCCTTCTGCGCAACAATTGTTTGTTGATCAAAAGTCTAAGGTTTACGAGTTTAGTTCAATCGACTGTCAACATTTGCCAAGCTTCTGTTTTGGTCAGAATAGAACCCATTGATTTTGGAAGAAATCGGTTCAGATTAAATATATTCCCATATATATCTTTCCCCGATATACACTTATGATGGCCGCCAAAGCCCAAGGCGTTTTCCCCTATTAGCTTTGAAAATTTTGCACAAGGAGTTAAAAACTTAGTAGTATATTAGTCAAGTGTGCGTAAATTTGTATTTAAATCGTTCACATTTAGATATGCTCCATTATATACTTCTTCGGCCGCGATTTATATCTAATATGACCGAACAGAGAGCAAAATTTATGTGAAATTCTTTGCAAACAGGGAGTAGAATTAATATTCTAACTATGCTTCGCAAATGTGGTTTGAAATCGTTCTCAAGATTTAGAATATAAGCTTCCCATATAATATGTTTTTTTTTCCCGATTAGGCAAAATGGCCACAATGCCCACATTTTCTTTGTAAAGATCCAACCGTTAAGTTGAAAACACTGGTAAGCAAATGAGCTGCCAATTTTCTTATACTTCTCAATACATATATCTTCGACGGATTATAATCAAAAATCCTTGTTTGCGAAGTTGCCTCAAAATTGGTTCAGATTTTAAAATGTTTTGCCATATTATACCTCTCACATAGGATGGGGGGTACACGGCAAAGCAAAAAAAAAAAAACCGTTTGTAAAAACGTGTACCGAAACGTTTTTTCTTTTGTTAAGAGTTTTTTGAATTGCTTCGAAAATTTTACAACTTTTCATACCAAAAAAAATTCGTTTGTTACAAATGTTTTATTTTTCAATAAAAAAAAATAATTTTTGAAACAACAACACAGTCCCATGTTCGTTTATATCAAACACTGTTCCTATATGTGACTTTAGGTCTTTAATAAGACACAATTTAGTGCGTTAAAAATTTAATATAGTACAATGTAATGTTCAACATCTTTTTCGGGATCATTCGAACATATCTGCAATATATGTAAAAAAAAATAAAATAATAAAAAAAAGCTTTGTCGAAGCAGGGATCGAAACCCCGACCCTGGCATGCGCAAGTCAGACGTAGCAACCACTGCCTCCACGGTGCAAACCTAACTGTTTGTTTCTGTGTTAAATTAAACTTGTTTATTCGGCATCGTGGGCGCCGAAACTATGCGATATAAATAAACTTATATGGATAATTATCTATTGGCATTTATCTATTGATATTGATTATCTATTGATAACAGGTACATAACGCTCAGTGGTTATGTGGGTTGCTTAACAAAGTGATGTCCTGCGGTTCGATTTCTCATCCAGAGAAAGGTAAAAAAAAAAACCTTTAAAATTTATAAACATCGTAATAATGTTCTTCTACATTGTTTGTATTACAGGAAAGCTGTTAAGAAGCTAAAAAACTTGAGGAATGGAGAAAGAATGTGAGGGTAAAATCGCAATTAGCAAGAAAACAATGCTTTTTGTTTTGAAGTTAGTCTTTCATGAAAATTGTTTTTACATCCCTGGAAAGAATAAACGTTTTATCACAAACAGTACATACTTTTCTTCCAAATACACCTTACTTACAGCGAAAAGCAAATGAAAAAAGAACTTTGTCTAAAATTTCGTTTGGGAGGAAAGAATTATTTTTTTGCGTGTATATTAACTTTTGTCATTCCGTTGTAACACATCGAAAATAATTGCTCTAAAGACCCCAATAAGAGTATATATATTCTGGGTCGTGGTAAAAATCTGAGTCGAATCTAAGCATATCCGTCCGTCTTTTTGAAATCAGCTAACTTTCAGGAGACGAAAACAAGCTATCGACTTTGAAACTTGCATAATAGTTTGTTATTGATGTAGGTCGGATGAAACATTGCAAAGTGGGCCATATTGGACCACTTGTACGTATAGCCCAAGCCCCCATATAAATAGAGGAGCAAAAACTCAATACGCGATCGGTTGAAATTTGTACGTTGTGTTAGTATAATGGTCATGCAACAATCAAGCAAACTTGGTCCATGATCGGTCCATACATTATATAGCCCCCATATAAACCGACCCTCAGATTTGACCTCCGGAGGCCTCTTGGAGAGCAAAATTCAATAGCCGATCTGGTTGAAAATGGACACGTGTTCCTAGTATATAGCTCTAATAACACGCAGAAATTTATCTATTCGGTCTATAGATTATATAAGTACAACCCATATAAACCGATTTTCGAGATTTGAGTAGCGGAAGCCTTTTGAAGAGCAATATTTCATCAAGTCCGGTTTGAAATTTGGCCCTGGATTTAGTATATAGTCTCTAATCACCATCAAAAATCTGGTTCAATATCGGTCCCTAAAATTATATATAGCCCCATATAAACGATCCCCAGATTTGACCACCTGGAGCCTCATGGAAGAGCAAAATTTCAATTCCCGATCCGTTAAAAATTTGGGTAATATGCTTTAGTATATTGGTCTATGTAACAACCATAGCAAAAATTGGTACCAATCGGTTTCAATAGTTTATATATTGTCCCCATATAAACCGATCCCCACGACCTTTACCTCACCGAAGGCTTCTCTTGGAGGAACCGATCCGATTCGGCTTGAAATGTTGTAGCATTTGTGCTATGGACGCTAAACAACTATGCCAAAATTGGTCCATATCGGTCTATAGTTATATATATATATAGCCCCAGATAAACCTATCTCCAATCACACTGAAAAAAAGATACCGTCAAAGACTTTTGTCTTTAATTTAAAAAATTTGGTATTGATTCGAGGCCAAAGGAACGGAGAATACAAGTAAGGATAACTTTTAAGACAGCAATTCTCTTTTAAGTTTGGGTGTGTGTACTTGCTTCTTGAAAGCAAATTTTAATTTTCGCTTTCTCAGCTTTTTTTTCATAAGTGCTATCAAAAGTCCTTTAAAAAACGAGTTTAACGGCAACTTTAATTTCCAAATTAAGACTCGACTTCCAGTAACAATTAGGCTATGTTGAAGTAACAAAATTCTTTGTAAAATAAAGTTTTGAAAAACATGTCCTATATTTGAAAAGATTTTTTGGCTTTGTATCAAGATGCCAAAAGACCAAAAAATTAAAGACAATTTCATTAAATGTTAAAAGAATTTTTCTGATTATTTAAAGTCAAGTGACCTTAGCCTATACATTTTTGCTTTCATGTTAAGATACCCATTTTTAAGTCAAATCACTTAATTATAAGGACAATACGAACTTCATGTGAAAGATTATCGACTTTGGACAAAGGAAAATAACTTTATTTAGAGAAATGCGTCTCTATGCTAAGCAAAATTTGTCATTACATATTTAATAGAACATGAAAATGCTTGACTCAACGACATATTTGTTTTTCAATTGCACACGAAAAATTGGTCCCATATCGGTTTGTAATTGTATATAGGCCGCCTTATAAAGCAAAACCCCATATTTGAATTCGGCTCTTTAATTATCCGCGCAAACTTCATATCCGTTGGATTTATTTGAGGCAAGTTCTCTGGCATACAATACCGGGTCAGATTAAACAGAATTTTTAATACAACGTATTTAACTTTTTTTTTTTCTACTATATACCACGTAATGGACTAACTTACAATTTGAGAAGGACGATGTTAAGAAGTTTTAAGATGGACTGCTCATTCGCTAAGTATTACTACAGACTCAAGTCAATTGCGATTGTGGATGACAGTCCTTTAGATAGAAGTTTCTACTCAATCCAATGTACCAATAACATAAGATCCCGGCCTGGCCGAACTTACGCCAGGCCGGATCTGTTATTTTTTTACTAATTTGTGGTTCCGCTCCAGCCGATATCAATTTAAAGTCTATCGATTTTGTGGAAGTCTAGAAATATTGTCCCACTTATACTTAATTTCTTCACATTCAAAAAAAGTGAACTCTCTATTTCACTAAAGCTAATTTAACTTTTTAGTTCATGAATATTAGTTTTGGAGAAAGTTGTTCCTTTATTATACATTTAGTGAACAATTTTTAGAAACAAAATGATTTAAAAACAATTATAAACTTTCTTTTAATTTCTTTATTTCAAATTCGTCCTTAATACTGTGTAAATTCCACTTTATTTGTTATAAAAAAAAATTAGTAATTCGAAGCTTTTTATAAAACCTAAAATTTGCATTCCATAATCTTTTATAGTAGATAAATTTTTTCAGTGTCTGTTCATTATAAATGTTTTATCCTAAAATGTAGGTTACAATTGACTGAATAGTGTAAGTGAGGCTGAAATATCGAGCTGCCACTATAGCTAACCTAACTATTCGTTTTTAGGAAATTTTTTCTAATATATATTAAAAAATCCCAATGCAGAAAGGCCATTTTAATGTGTGCGTTAGGCTTAACTGCCAGTACACAGCAGAGCAAGCCAATATCTTCGCTCCAATTAACTTTAACTGAAAATTTTTCGTCAGTTAGTCCTAACTGCTATGGCATATATATCGGCAAGATGACAGCTCTTGCCATAAATACAGTGAAAAGTGGTAGGTTAACGGAGCTTTATGAAAATGGGGGTAAATTTGATAAAACGAGTTTTAAACGATTTAAACACATAAGGAATTTCAAGAGGGATTTTCCTATTTGGGAATTCCCCAGATTTTATTATAACATATTTTATTCAAAATTCCAGGATGAATATTCCAAGTCAAACATCTATTTCGAAGATCCGTTTTTCTGTCTTCACTTCACTCATTTCTTGCAACACTCCTCCTTGGAGCCGGTTTTGCATGGACAATGACAATTTTGGTCACAGGCACAATTATCACCACATTTTTGGGCTGTGCATTTGCAATCTAAAAAAAGAAATTTTACTTTATTGATCCTTGGATTCATTTAGAAATTGTTCTTGTTCACTCACCATTACCACATCCTTTGCAAGGCATTTTGTTTAATTCGTTGTGATTTGTATTTAACAAAAAATATAAATTTTTGACTTAAAACTCTGTTTGGTTCTCAAACTTTGATTGATTATTCCACATATCAGACCAGAGTTTTATATACTGTCCTCCAATGGATGTTGCACTATGCTACTTTGGTTATAATCCCATTAGTGCCGTGTGCACTTGACAGAGTGTTATTTTGCGACTTCTAGAAAATTCAGAAAATTTCCTTTGGTCTTGAATACTTCATCACCGTGTGCATCGTCTTGAGTTTATTTGAGTACTGCAATGTTTTGACAAGAATCGTGCAAACTTTTTTTGCACTCATCTATTCTACGTCTTCAATTGATAACTGAGTTTATCGCGCTTTAGATGCACAGTGGGGGGAGTTTATAAAATATGGGAAAAATATAATTATTTTTATTTTTTAAAATTTTAACCATATTACATATTTGCATTCGAGCATTTTTGTCAGTGTAGAATAGATGGAGGATGGTCTCGTACTGAAAAAAATATTGTCACGAGGCCAATGATTTCATGTCCTTAACATACGAATTCAAATTTTGCTTAGAATGGAAGACGAATTTCTCTGATATAAAGTTTTTTTCCTTATTCAGAAGTCGATACTTTTCAATGAAGTCGTCTTGTCCTTATTGCTAGTGATTCGACATAAAAATGGGTATCTTAACATGGAAGCAAATGTTGTTCATTTTGCGTCTTGACTACAAAGCAAAAAAGCCTTCAAAAATAGGGATAATGTAAGCGTTTTAAAGGGTGATTCTTTGAGGTTTAGGATTTTCATGCATTAGTATTTGACAGATCACGTGGGATTTCAGACATGGTGTCAAAGAGAAAGATGCTCAGTATGCTTTGACATTTCATCATGAATAGACTTACGATCTGCCACAACGTCGAATTTTCAGTGAATGGGCCCTAGAAAAGTTGGCCAGAAAATCCGCTTTTTTTATCGACAAATTTTTGTTCAGCGATGAGGCTCATTTCTGGTTGAATGGCTACGTAAATAAGCAAAATTGCCGCATTTGGAGTGAAGAGCAACCAGAAGCCGTTCAAGAACTGCCCATGCATCCCGAAAAATGCACTGTTTGGACCGTATTTTTTCAAAGATGCTGTTGGACGCAACGTTACGGTGAATGGCGATCGCTATCGTTCGATGCCTAACAAACTTTTTGTTGCCAAAAATGGAAGAACTGAACTTGGTTGACATGTGGTTTCAACAAGATGGCGCTACATGCCACACAGCTCGCGATTCTATGGCCATTTTGAGGGAAAACTTCGGAGAACAAATTCATCTCAAGAAATGGACCGGTAAGTTTGCCACCAAGATCATCGCATTTGACGCTTTAGACTATTTTTTTGTGGGCTACGTCAAGCTTAAAGTCTACAGAAATAAGCCAGCAACTATTTCCAGCTTTGGAAGACAACATTTCCAGAAATTCGGGCTATTCCGGCCGAAATGCTCGAAAAAGGTTGCCCAAAATTGGACTTTCCGAATGGACCACCTAAGACGCAGCCGCGGGTCAACATTTAAATGAAATTATCTTCAAAAGTAAAGTCATGGACCAATCTAACGTTTCAAATAAGAAACCGATGAGATTTTTGCAAAATTTATGCCGTTTTTTGTTTTTAAAAAAAGTTATCAAGCCTCTTAACAAATCACCCTTTTATTTTAAGGACGTTTTTCACTTTAAACATTTCATAATTTCTACTTGAAGACTAATGTGAATTTGGAATTTTATGCTGTCTTTAAAACAATTGAAAGGACTTTGATAGCACATGAAGAAAAAAGTTGATAAAACGAATAAATTAAAATTTCTTTCCTACACAGAAAAAAAAAATCACGAAAATTTTTCCAATTAAAATTTTAATTTAGTTGAAAAAAAATATTCAATTAAAAATGTAATTGATTCAACAATTTTTTTTAATTGAAACAAAAATCAATGACATAAATTAATAGTATCAATTAATTTTTTAATTGGATCAATTAATTTTTTAATTGAATTTGATTGAAGACATTTCAATTTAAAAACAAGTAAGTAAAGTAGAAAGTCGGGCGGGGCCGACTATATCATACCCTAAACCACCATTACAGAATTAGTAATCATAAGCATTTGTGGGGTAACATATAGGTCTGGGAGATAAACCGCAGTTGCATATTTAAGAAAATTAAGGGGTACATGTCTATGGGTGCTTTGTGTTCAATCTGACTTATGCTCAAGTCAATGTTGCCAAGGAAAATGTTCGGTTTACCCTACAAGGACAAAAAAGTTCCTTACTTTTCCATACATTCCCAAACAAATTTCCCTACTATATTTTTCGTTAAATTTAAAAAATTTTACAAAATAAAATTGGTTCTAAGTACTTTATTATCTTAAAACATGAATACAAAACGTATATAACTTAGAATATAAATTTGTATTACGACCACGGTTGCCACAGTTGGTAGAATTCTACCCAAATTAGTAATCTTGTTTGTTAAATCTCTATAAAAATAAAATTTTGGAAAACGTTTCTATAAACAAATTTTTGTGAGAAATTTTTCTATAGAAATAAAATTTTGGGAAAAAATTCCACAGAAATAACAATTTTGAGAAAATTTTATAGAAATAATATTTTGAAAAAATTTCTATAGAAATACAATTTTGACAAAATGTTCTATAGAAATAAAATGTTGACAAAATTTTCTACAGGAATAAAGTTTACCACACATTGTTAAAGATCAAGCCTTGCCAGCTTCTAATTTCCTCCTCTAGAGCCACCAAAATGTAAAAATTATTACAAATTGTGTTGAGTGAAAATGTCCTACATTGTTGCCCTATGTCCCTACAAGACGCTAAATATTTGGAAACCCCTACATATAGGGAATTTCCCCTACTTCTAGCAACACTGGCTGTGTTGATATTGCACCTACAGAGTTAGTATGCCACTAATATTGAGCCCATTATTAAAAAAGAGAAAATCGTTAAATTAGTGTGGGTAATAAATACAAATTTGTAAAAATCGAGCAATGTTCTTATGTAAGAGCTACAAGTACGTATAAGTACGATCGGCTAGTACATCAAAATTTGAAATAAATAAGAGTACTATGGCCAAATTTGGGAAAATCGAGCGATGCATATATATGGAAGCTATATCTAAATCTGAACCAATTTGCATAATATTTTGCGGGATATTAATATCACTAAAGGTTACCTTGTGCAAGATTTGAGTAAGATCA
>PGFW01063346.1:25196-40234 GCA_003123925.1 Haematobia irritans | reverse complement strand
GAATTTAAATTAAATAAACGTAGTTATACTCTACTGTACATCGTTGATGTGATTGCATCTAAGTCATCTAGGTTTGGAAAGTTGATTGGTTGGATCCTCTGCCTCGTGTCCCAAGTGTGGCGATATTACGGACGATGATGGATTCCAGAATTATACATTTAAGGTGAGGTATGATTGGAGAAGAGTGCCTTAAAGACTTCACAAGCAAAACAGGATTTGGCATTTGCGTTTAAATGTCAGAAGCCTGTGGCATCGTATGAAATGCACGAGTGTGTGTGTATCGTTTTGTGTGAGTGTGTTTGTTAAGTCTTGGAAAAACTTTGGTAAATATATTGTTTGTAAGCGTATGATTGCACATTAATGTTAGTTTTAGACTGGGTTGGTAGCACCATAATCAGTAGCATTGCCAGCACCCTTGGATCAACGCTCATGCTTGACGAGTTGCATAGGAGCTCGGCCCTGTGGATTGGCTTCCGAACTTGAGGGTGGTGCGTAAAAGCTAGCATCGGCATCATTTGAATCGTCATGTACATTTATTTCCTCTTCATCCGAATCGGAATCATTGATGGAAACGGGCTTTGAGATGTGGTCACCAGGAAGCGGATTATGCTTCTCCTGATCTGCTGCTGATAATGATGCAGCTACGGCGTATTGTCGAGCTAAACCCAAAGCGAAGGCCGCAGCCGAGGGCGTGTTAACCAAAGATCGGAAAGCACTGTGTTCTCCACCCATCGAAAGTGTTGGAGATCCTGTTGCTATCGCTGCCGCCAACTGCTGATGTGACTCGTTGCCCAAGACGCTAAACGATGATGGTGGCATATTCAGTGAGGGTGGTTGACCTTTGGCCAGTTGCTGATGATGCTGATGGTAGTGATTGAGCAGTAATGCTGCTGCCGCCGATTGTGGATCGGGATGGTGAGTGTGCATAGTTGGAATGTGAGCAGCCATTGATGTGGGTTGAGCTGTAACACCTGATTGGCCCATCCCCGGTGGATGGGAAACATCTGATGTTGGTTGACCTGATTGCTGTTGTTGAATCATGGAAGCTGGTTGATCGTTAGGGCATGTTGATGCATTGCTATTGGTACTAGGAGTAGGAGATGCAGAGGTGGGATTGCTGCATGTCTCTAACGATTGCTGGGAGTAGTGGGGTGCAGAGGAATTGGTAGTGGGGCTAGAACGGCGCTTCAACAGATTCATGCGTTGATGTCGCCGCCACTTCGCTCTTCGATTTGAAAACCACACCTAAAAAAAGGTAAAAACAATACGATTCTCTGTGTAAATCTTTTAACTCCTGATGGGGCGGAAGCTTTTATTCGGATGGGTTTTCCATTGATCTTACCTGGACCCTAGCTTCACTTAAGGATGTGCGACTTGATAGACGTTCCCTGGTGCTTACACAAGGATAGTGACTCTTGTCGAATTCCTTCTCCAATTCTTCCAATTGCTCAGGAGTAAAAGTCGTACGATTCCGTCGGAACTTTGGTTCGTCGTCATCATCTAGATAATCCGAATCTATGTGGCGACTATCATCAGGTGATTCCAGAGTGTCATGGCTGCCAGAGCTAGGTGAGATAGCCCTGTTTGTGCTGTTATTCGGGACGGCGGTCGTGGTATGATTCACAGTCGGCATTGCGGTCAATGCAGCTCCCGCACTCATTGCAGGCGACCAAAAATGTGGATTCGTTCCACTAGTTGATGCCGCAGCAGCTGCTGCAGCTGGATGCCATGAGAATCCCCCATACGGATGTGGAGGATATAAACCATAGGCAGCGGTTCGGGCGAACTCATTAGCTACCCTTTCCGCTGCCCGATTTCTCAATATCCGATTGATGGACGACACCGATGGAGCTGTAGCATTTGTACAAACACCTGCAAATTACGAGAAAAAAAATCCATTATTAATCCTACTCCATTTTATAATAATGGCTATTGGGACGAAGATGCTGGCCATGGCCTGCGTCCGTCGGCTACCAAAAGCCATAAATCGTTAAAGCGATCATTGAGTTAATCTCAAATCTCATCAATGACGACGATGTGGGCACAAAGCATCCGAAAAGATTAGCCGGTCAAGCCTCCCCACACACCATAACACTCTTGCCATGGGGGAGGGGGCACATTTGCATAACATTAAATGTGGTCGACCGACGCATTCATGCATGTGTGAATGAGTGAGTGAATGAAGCTTCCAACTAATCGACCGCAATCAATCACAACATCAAACGGACAAATAAGTCGAAAAGACTTAATAAACAGATTACGAATTCCGATAAGGAAAATGAAAATGGACCAAACAAGCAGCTCTGTGGGAATATCTCTGTTTGGTGTTTCGCTTCTGTTGATGTGATTTCTTTGTTATGCTCTGCCTCTCCTAAGCCAGACACTGCGATATTGTACTCACCTTCAGATATTAGCCGCTCGCGTATTTCCCAAGCAAATATCGTTGGATTCTCGCGCTTGTATTGTTCGATCTTCGATACCACAGTTGGAGTTGCAACTTTTGGCTTGGAGCCACCAATTAGGCCAGGTGGACGCAAAGAACCTGCAATAAAGACAATTATTTCAATTAATTTTCCACTCTGGAAAGTGATTTCACATCCACGAAAATTGTACACAAAAGCGATGTGGCAGAAGAACCAAACAAATTGGCAAAGAACTCTGACTAGCCTCTGTATGGTTGTTCCTTATCGTACGTGATTATCGAAATTCATAATAACTATATCCAGAATCTGGATTGGAAAATTGCCACGCGCCATATCTTCATAATGATCTTCCCACAATAATTCTATCCTACACTCTCAAAAAACTTTTACTAACCATCATTAAAAGATCATACTAAATGAGAACATTACGATTTTTTCACTTCCACAAATTACAAAACCATTCATTCATTTTTTATTATCCATAACTAAACTAGTCATTAGTTTATTATTCATAATTAGCAGGTCCCTGCCGCGTTGCTAGCCCCAAATGTTTCTTTTATTTTCTATGTTAAATTTTCTATTTTCTATGTTGTTTGCTTGCTATTCCCTTTATAGCACATTGACATCAAGCTGTGACTTTTGCAAAATACATTTACGACGGTATAATGCGTACATCGCTTGTTAGCGCTTCAAAGAAACAATTTTAAAACACATAAAATTATCGTTGGTCAAACAATTTTCGTTTTGCGAGTGGTAATTCGCCTGCACTCATACTTTAAGTTACATTTATAATAAAATTTTTGACGGTTCTCGTCGGATAGATTTAATGCTTTTCTTGCACTTTAGTTCGAAAAATATGTTTTTGCATATGTTTCGATATAAACAAAATGTATTTTGGGCAGAAATTTTTTACAAACACATATATAATTTAAGTGCAAAAAAATGTAAGTTCCTAAACTAGGCAATTAATGTTTTGTTGAGCACGATATGTTAATATGTTAGAGATATATTATGTTTGGTACTGAATGTTTCATAAAAATATATGTGTAATGTAAACAGTATATAAAGTTAATAAATTTCGAGTAAGCATATCATGGTTGTGATATTTAATTCGAGAGAGAGAGTTTAGGAAGAAATAGAGATGGAAACCGGGAAGGTTGAAAGATATCAATATAAACAGCGAGAGAATTTCTGTGAAACTGCTTGTATGTTGTTTCGAAAAACTTTTTATGTGTTCATAATTGTTTGGCTTATGCGCTTTGGCAATGTTAACAAGGCCCTCGCCAAACAATTTGATAGTGTCTAAATACTTATTTAATTTGAATATTAAAATGATTATTCGGAGTAAAGAAGAACAGACATTCGGAACCAGAGTATTATGACATTTGCCTTGACTTAAATCATTAATTAACCCAATTTCGGAAGGTTCATATGGCAAAAATTTAATATAGTAACATGTAATGTCGAACATAATTTTCGGTATTTTTTGGAAATATATGTAAAAATAATGTAAAACAAAAAAAGATTTGGTGTTAGGTCGGAGCAGGGATTGAACCACGACCTTTGCATGCAAGGCGCAAACATCTAAAATTGTCCAAGTGGCCAACTAAATGAAGAAGTTTTCTGTTAAATAATGTTTTGTTGCAAGCGGCTCATGGGCGCCGCAAACTGTGCTATATAATAGTAATTGTCCATTGATGAAATAACACTTACGGTAGCCGCAGTGGGATAGTTTAAACAAACTGTATGGTCCTCGTTTGATTCTCCGTTTCAAGGTGACAAGGTAACATTTAAAAAATTTATTAAATCTAATTTTTCTTCAACACTGTTTGTATTCACAGAAAAAGGTGCTAAGAACTAAAAAAGCTCGTAGAAGTGAGTAAAGATGTGAGGGCAGTGATTGCCAGGAAGATTTTTTGAAAATTCCCTACGCGGCTCCTAAAATATATTCAAACAAATTGTGGGCAAGAAAATGACAATATTCATTTATTATTTATATGAATTCAATTTCTTTAAAATTAATAGTCAGGGATTATATCGCTTTCAAATAAAGGGATCAATATGTTCAATAATATGATATTGCCATTTTTTAATTCGGATTTCGAACATTGCAACATCAATTGTCATTTTTAACACTACAACATTTTTCTTGTGACTTGTAATGGCCGCGTGTTTCTCTGGTCAGATTTTGTACAAATTTACGAACTTTCCAACAAGCAATGCCATTGGTATTTAAATGTAATTTTTCGACCGGCCTCCTAGCCAGAACGCTTTAATTCAGCAATGGATGCCAATTTGTCAAAAAGGATATATTTTCTAAATTTTTGTTGGAAATGGTTTTAATTTTCTTCACTTAGACGACATTTCTTTAAAACATTAAAAACTGTTGTGATGTAAACAGTTGTAAAACAGTTTTTGCAGATATTCCGCAATAAAAATCCTACATTTATTACTATTTTTTATGTTAGCCTGACACCACAATGCAGGCCCGTTTAAATGTCCAAGTCATTTTAACTACATATAATTAACAATATCTTATTCGAGCTTAATGAACAAGTTCTTTTCAGTAATAGTACTAATTCCCTTATCTTCTTGTCCAATAGGCTCGAATAAGTATTGTAATAATAAGTTTAATCCTACATTTATGACACGAATCCGCGTAATGCACTTGCAAGTGATCTTTTGTATTAGAAAATATTGAGAGGCACCGAAGATTGAGGAAAGCCATCACCTGTTTTGAGCTTTTTTAAAAATTTGGAAAAAAAAAAGGGGGCCGCGTTTTTTTTTTTCATTCTGCAATGAAATCTATTTACGCATTTGTAATTAAAATACCAATGCAAGAACAATCTTTTACGTTACCGCTGGAACTTTTCTCTAAATAAAATCATTACAATGACATCGTTAACGGTGAAATTGCGGTATTCCATTCGTTGAAGCTTTGACTACTCATATATTTTGGGATCTTCAATGTCTGAAATTAAGGTAAAAGTATCTCCATTGTTGCAAAATTGTAGTAAAACTCTGGAAATTGGAAAAATTCCGCTAGCATTTGTAAAAAAAATGAGAAAATCTTGTCCTTTTTCCCTACAGATGTAATTTTTAAGGAAAAAATCCCTACAAAAAAGGATTTTTCCAACTACGCATGCACCACTGTGTGAGGGAATATGCAATTAGGGCGGAAATAATATATTTTGAGCACAATTTCTTCTAGGAGAAAATTCTTCCAAACATATAATTTTTGGGCTCAAATGCTTCCAAACATATAATACTGGTTCGCCATAAAAACACATAATAATGTTGCGGCAATCATTACCTTGTTATTGTACTTAATATTTAATCAAATTGTGGTAGCAACAGAGTCCACTGTTCCTATCATATCCTCCCAACTTATTTCACTGTTATCAGAATAAGTAAGTAGCATGTGTTTGAGGTAAATTGCAATAAACTTTTATATGGTCACATCTTTGTCATAACTAATGTTAAGGACACATAGAGGTGTTGTGCCACTGCCCAGAAACTCTACCTAAGCACACTCATCTACCGCTCTGTGGACACTTCGTTGCTGTACGCATTGTCTTCATTCATCATCCGTAATTGGTGGGCTTTCTCCATTTCAGGCAAAATCCAATTATATTCTCCTCATTCCTGGCTGGCCAAAGACGGGTGATTAAGCTTGGCTTTGGTAAATGAATTATCATACAGTCTTAATCAATCCTCCAACAAGAAAGGAAGCGAGAAATATCTGTCTTCTTCTGCGGGAAGTGCTAAGGAAAAATAAACACGTTTAGTGTATTTTAATTGTCAAACATGAAAATTTTATTCAACAAACAACATACTCGTCCAAGTTGCTGGCGATGTGGCATAGAGGCAGTCAGAAGGGCGGTTTTCAGCTTTTTGGTTTTTAAGACATGAAAGCACGCAAAACATCACAACATAGTCGCAAAACAAGGCCTATACTGCAAACCCCGACCATTCCACTCATAACGCTATGGTAGAGCAACAAATGCCCGAACGACAGACATTTAAACAACAACACGTACTGCAAATCATTTATCACAACTCACCTCATCTTCATCGGCGGATTGGTCCAGACGATTTGTTGTTGCGGCTGCCGTTTCCCAGTTCACAAATTGCAGTACACTATGAGTGAAGTGTTGAGATTTGGAAGGAACATCGTCCTAAATTCGTTTCAATTTTCACCGATGGTATGCAAACATCGGCCTCTATCGAAACTTACTGCGGCGCTCTATATACTTCTCAATATATAATGACATTACAACACCAGATGAATCAATTTCGAATGACTTTTCCATAGTGTTATATGTAAACATTGATGAGAACATATGTGAATTTTCTCATTGCATTATTCGTACAGTCGATTGGTCTTAAACCCTAGTCATAGCATGTTTCAGCTAAAGGATGATTATATCGTGATCGGGTGTCAAATTGTTGTTGAGAGCATCACTTTCGAGAGCGATGGGAGAGGCGTTTGGTGCTTGCCAAATTATAAACAACTTTCACACACAGCTTGTTTTTGCAGGTCATATCTTGGCGCAAAATTGTGACTACAGCTCCATTAATCAAAATATTTGCTTTGAAGCTTGCTCTGATCCATCAAGGTGCCAGCACCCGGAATTGTTAAGCTCTTGATTTTGACACTACACTCACAAAAATGTTCATTATTCTGGCCTATGAATTGAAGAATGTAAAGGAATATTGTGAAATTCTAACTAAAAATTCTAATAAATTTTTCTACTGGAATACAAACACTGTCCATTAATTTTAATGACAATATATTTCGGTTATTTATCGAACCTATTAGTTATTCTGACGTGTTTTTGGAATAGCCTATTCTGTAGGTCACATATGTGCATATCGAGCATTGGATTGTTTTTTTAAATTTGTGTGTAAACACGAAATTTCTTACTGAAAAAATTTTTGTTTCAAATCAATTTAATTTAATAGCTAGAGCCTACTATTGTAATGAAACAATTAATTCATCTCGGACGGAATTCACAATATTAGCGACAAAAATAGCAAATATTTAAATCTGAAGCTATTTTTACATCATTTCGCAAATGTTATTTTATTATTAAAATCGGCGACAATAAATATTTGGACCTATTTGCTAAAAAAAAAAAATCCAACCGATATTTTTTATTTTTTTTTGTGGTTTGCTCGACGGATGTTATTACGACAACCCTATACTCTGTTTCCTGAAGACATCGGTGTATAGCGACGCCAATAACAGATCATACCTAAACCTAAATAAAAAGAAAATTTCATTAGAATTGAGTCCATGAACAAGTTTTCTTTGGTATAACGATAAATAGTCATTAATATAATGAAAATGAAGAAGTTCGATTAAAAACACGACAAAGTTCATTTAATATTAAAAAATTTGTTCGTTAGATAATTGTATTGATTCTAATACGGTTATTTTGTGAAAATATTATAAATTAAATAAGTCAATAAATATCTCTCAATTTTTGACTTTTCAATGGCGATAATATGGATAATTTTAATCAGTTGTTATGGAGGCTAACATTAAAATAAAAGTCATCAATAATAATAATTTCAGATTTTGTTATTTTTGATATAGACATTAGAATCCTTTATATGTTCTGAAATAAATTGGGGACAATGTCAAGCTAAAAATTGCTGTTTATTGTCCAAGAAAGTCGAAAGAAGGCGGGATATGTCCATAAGGAGTTATCATCGAAACATTGGATCGAGTATAAATTTGGCATAAGCTTCTTTTGGATCCTCCAAATTTTAAACAAAACGGTTAACAATTGTGACTTCAATGCCCTCAACAAGTCAAATCGGGAGATTCGGGGGCTAGAACCATGGGCGAAACTATTGGCACATTATCCACTAACTGTGGCAGTTTAAATACTGTCTAGGTTTCGGAATTTATTAGCAAATTGGATAAAATTACATGCTCAATGCCATCAAGAAATTTCAAATCGAGTTGATCGTCTTGAACTGGCTTGCAGACAAAAAACGAGTCTTTATGCAGAATTTCAGCCTGATTACAACCTGATTACAGAATTTATTCCTGATCAAGGGTTATATACTTGTAAAAGCGAAAATCGACATGTCAATCAGAGAA
The DNA here is from genome assembly GCA_003123925.1 of Haematobia irritans. NCBI lineage: Eukaryota > Metazoa > Arthropoda > Insecta > Diptera > Muscidae > Haematobia > Haematobia irritans. The sequence goes on along the minus strand of PGFW01063346.1, from coordinate 31,696 downwards.
TGGTCTGCTATCAAACTTTTTCCGCGTTTACGACTTGTTTCGCAAACTTCAAAATATCTGCAGTCGGCTAGCTTAGCAGCGAATTCGATCGATATTCAAATGATGTGCGAAGAAGTTCAATTCTCAGAATGTTCTAAAATTATTAAGGAACTTTAACGAAAAAGTAAAAGCGAGAACAAACTTATTTCAAAGGGAAACTCGCAAGCTAAACTTACTATGTTCTATCGGCTGGTGCAGAGAAACTGCTAGCGAAAGGAAACCACTATTTAAGTCTGCACTTGTATGAAAAAAGTTTCGTTATATAATTTAGAAATGTGTTCATTAAAATTGAGCCAAGAAAAAAATTCATTTGAATATGAACATTTTTCGTTATTGTATAACGAATTTTCTGTGAGTCACGAAACGTTTCGTTACTATTAACGAACACTTTTCATTGTCTTTAATGAAAAATGTTTTCGTTGTATCAAATGAAAAATTTTCGTTGGCTCAATTTTAATGAAATTTTCTTTGTGTGTGGCACAAGTAAACTGCTGTTTATAGCGAAATCTTGGTAATTAAAATTCCAAAAAGTCGCTTTTTGACTTATTTGAGCAAATTTCCACACTAATTACAAATGTCCAAAATCCAGTGGATGGATTAACACTGGGGTAGAAAAAGTTTCTCGTTTAAGTTTGTATTAACGAAATTCTTCATTAAAAGTAGCCAACGTTAGCATTTCGTTATAACAACGTAATTTTACGTTATATTCGAAACGCTTTATGAAATACATTTCGTAGGTATTAACGAATAATTAGGTTGCTATACGTAGCCTTGTCGTTGTATTAAACGAATATTATTCGTTTGTATGAATTGAAATTATTTCATTGTAATGGATGCAGCTTATACGTTGTATGAATGAAAATCATCATTTGTCTTAACCCATTTTTTTCATTGTATGAATGAAAGGCAACGTTGTAATAAATGAACACAAACGTTATATTAATGGAACCCAATCATTACTGCATTTTGAGTGTAGTCATTGTAGTGTATTATTAAGAATCTTTTGAAATGTGATTTATATACAGTAGGAAATAATATTCATTGCATAATTTAAGTAATTTTAATAACCATATATTGTGGACTTTCACTTAGAAAAAGCCTCTTAATTTCTAAGACATTCTTTTTGGATAAATGGGCCATATATGGCCGTCTCCAATTTATTCAATTTTTTTTGCCAACCAAAGGTTCATTTTTACGGTAATTGTTCCCTTCTTCATCTGAAAGTTCACTTCCCGGGGTATTTTCCTAAAATATTGAAAATGTACACTAAATTTCTTGCGAATATACAAAAAACACCAATTTAATCACCACCATCTTACAGTTCGACTCACGCTTTAACTGAAACGTTAACAAATTGCAGCCATTTTAATTTCAGTTTATCGAAGTTTTTGCTAAAGCGGACTACGGATAACTTGAAAAAAACTTCCAGTAATGCGACACTTCGGATAACTGAAAAAAGTTTCATAAAGCGGACTCCGTATAACTGGAAAAAAAATCCACTCAATTTTCAGTTAACCGAACTTATGACCAATGCTATGCTACTAAAATAATAAAACCAAGGTGTTTGATGTTCCGTGTGTGTGCCATCTACATTTTACCTTTCAGTTGATTTTATTTAAGCAGAGTGATTTAAACTGTTTATGAAAGTGCCAATGTTCACTTGAAATAAAGCGTTCTCAATACGGAGAAGAAAGATGTACTCTCTCTCAATAGCGAGAATGTGGCATTTTCAGTTAAAGCGAAGTCATTACTAAATGTGACGAAACTCATTTTGAACACAAAAAACTTTTCAGTAATCCGATTTTTTCAGTTAAGCGGAGTTTCACTAAAGCGGAGTAATTTAAATGAAATGGACAGAAAAAACAACTGGGGAATGCGATCGATTTCAGTTATCCGAGGTTTTTCAGTAAAGCGCATTGCGCTAAAGCGGAGTCGACTGTACGTTTATGTATTATTGTAAATGTTAAGGTTTACCATCATACAAGTTGAACTTTTTACCGTTTGTTTTTCAAGACGCACACGCAAACATGTGCTCATCGCCATGCTTAGATGCGTATGTACAAATTACATAGACGCTACAGCAGTGCTGCCGCTACTACTTCAATCGAAATATTTTGCTTCATTTTCACAAAATTTACTTCGTCACTCCTTCTTCCAAAAATCTTGCTTCACTTTTTGTTCTGCTTCAAATTTTTAAATGTTCCCCATATTACCTAACTGCTTTTATACCCTCCACCATAGGATGGGGGTATATTAACTTTGTCATTCCGTTTGTAACACATCGAAATATTGCTCTAAGACCCCATAAAGTATATATATTCTGGGTCGTGGTGAAATTCTGAGTCGATCTGAGCATGTCCGTCCGTCTGTTGAAATCACGCTAACTTCCGAACGAAACAAGCTATCGACTTGAAACTTGGCACAAGTAGTTGTTATTGATGTAGGTCGGATGGTATTGCAAATGGGCCATATCGGTCCACTTTAACGTATAGCCCCCATATAAAGGGACCCCCAAATTTGGCCTGTGATTGCTCTAAGACAAGCAAATTTCATCCGATCCGGCTGAAATTTGGTACATGGTGTTAGTATATGGTCTCTAACAACCATGCAAAAATTGGTCCATATCGGTCCACTTTTACGTATAGCCCCCATATAAACGGACCCCCAAATTTGGCTTGCGATTGCTTTAAAAGAAGCAAATTTTATCCGATCCGGCTGAAATTTGGTACATGGTGTTATTATATGGTCTCTAACAACCATGCAAAAATTGGTCCATATAGGTCCACTTTTACGTATAGCTCCCATATAAACGGACCCCCAAATTTGGCTTGCGATTGCTCTAAGAGAGGCAAATTTCATCCGATCCGGCTGAAATTTGGTACATGATGTTAGTATATGGTCTCTAACAACCATGCAAAAATTGGTCCACATCGGTCCATAATTATATATAGCTCCCATATAAACCGATCCCCCGATTTGGCATGAGGAGCCTCTAAGAGAAGCAAATTTCATCCGATCTGGCTGAAATTTGGTACATGGTGTTGGTATATGTTCTCTAATGGCCATGCAAAAATTGGTCCACATCGCCATAATTATATATAGCCCCCATATAAGCCGATCCCCAGATTTGACCTCCGGAGCCTCTTGGAGGAGTAAAATTCATCCGATCCGGTTGAATTTGGAACATGGTATTAGAATTTGGTCTCTAACAAACACGCAAGAATTGGTCCATATCGGTCCATAATTATATATAGCCCCCATATAAACCGTTCCCCAGATTTGATCTCCGGAGCCTCTTGGAGGAGCAAAATTCATCCGATCCGGTTAAAATTTGCAACGTGGTGTTAGTATAAGGCCGCTAATAACCATGCCAAAATTGGTCCATATCGGTCTATAGTTATATATAGCCGATCCCCAATCACACAAAAATTGGTCCATATCGGTTCAAAATCATGGTTGCCACTCGAGCCAAAAATAATCTACCAAAATTTTATTTTTATAGAAAACATTGTCAAAATGTTATTTCTATAGAAAATTTTGTCAAAATTTTATTTTTATAGAAAATTTTGTCAAAATTTTATTTGTATAGAAAATTTTGACAAAATTTTATTTCTATAGAAAATTTTGTCAAAATTTAATTCTATAGAAAATTTTTTCCAAATTTTATTTCTATAGAAAATTTTGTCAAAATTTTACTTCTATAGAAAATTTTGTCAAAATTTTATTTCTATAGAAACTTTAAACTTAATTATATACGTATTTAATCGGCCCTTTTGTAGTTTAATATATACCACGTATGGACTATGTGGTATATATTACGTTGTTAGGAAGTTTTATGATACCTTGCCATCGGCTTCAGTAGACGTTTCTACGCAATCCATGGTGGAGGGTTGGCCGAACTTACGGCCGTATATAGTTGTTTCCTATTCCTTTAATTACGATGAACATAGCGGTTTTAATCATTGAAATTATTAACCGATGTGGACCAATTTTTGCATAGTTGTTAGAGACCATATACTTACACCATGTACCAAATTTCAGCCGGATCGGATGAAATTTGGATCTCTTATAAGGCTCTGCGAGCAAATACGGGATCAGTTTATATGGGGCTATATTTAATTATGGACCGATGTGGACCAATTTTTGCATGGTTATTAGAGATCATATGCTGACACCATGTACCAAATTTCAGCTGGATCGGATGAAATTTGCTTCTCTTAGAGTCCCCGCAGCCAAAATTTGTGGGGTCCCATATAAGCTTATACGTAAAAGTGGACCGATATGGCCCATTTGCAATACCATCCGACCTACATCAATAACAACTACTTGTGCCAAGTTTCAAGTCGATAGCTTCTTTCGTTCGGAAGTTAGCGTGATTTCAACAGACGGACGGACATGCTCAGATCGACTCAGAATTTCACCACGACCCAGAATATATATACTTTATGGGTTTTAGAGCAATATTTCCATGTGTTACAAACGGAATGACAAAGTTAATATACCTCCCATCCTATGGTGGAGGGTATAATAAAATGAATTATATTGTTTTGTTTTCAAAAATGTATGCTACTTCAATTTTTTTCAATCTACTCCACTTTTTTCCAAAATCTACTTCACTCTATTTTCACTAGTGGCAGCACTGCGCTACAGACGTATTAGAGAGAGTATGGAGAGACGTTTTAGAGAGAGAGAGAGAGAGTAAGGAGAGGCAGAAATATTCAAACCAGGACTGCCAATTTTGCCGATTTATCGGCATTTTGACGATTTTTGACTCAAAAAGTAACAGTTTCCGATTTTTGCCTCGAAAATGACGATATTTACTCGGTTCAAAAATTTGGAAAAATCGAGCGAATTCGAAATCTTAACCGATTGATTAAATTTGCTTAATTTTAAGAGTACTTAATTATCTTGTATTAAATTTGAAACGACCTATTTAGCTCAATACGGCCCCCATTTGTGTTGAAATCAGGCGATGCATATATATGGGGGCTATTGTCTAAATGTGAATCACGATTTTTTTTTCCAAATTCAATATCGTTCGTCCTTGTGCTCAAAAAGCACTGAACCGAGTTTCATCAAAATAATTGCGACCGGCATCCTGCGAACAATACATAGACAGACCGACCGATGAACGGACGAATACGAATAAATCGACTCAGGAGGTGATTTTTGAGTCGATCTAATATGTTTTGTGGAGCCAAAATCAATAAAGTTATTAATCCCCAAAACACTATGTGGGTTGGGATGTAAAATTGAATGCTATTTATTTTAATATATTTAAATTCCCGATTTTTTTGGACGATTTTTATAATGCAAGTGCCTATTATGACGATTTTTCGTGAAAAAGTGACGAATTTTCTTAAAATTTTATTGGCCAGCCCTGACTCAAACTCCCATTCGTATTATTAATTAACATATTTCATTAATATGACGAAATATAACAATTTAAAATTATTTTTTTAACGATCCATATCATTATATTAACGATCGCTTTCATTTTATAAATGAAATTTTAATTCCACACACAAAGAAAATTTCATTAAAAGTCAGCCAACGAAAAAATTTCATTGATATAACGCAACGTTTTCATTAATACAATGAAAATATTCGTTAATAGTACGAAACGTTACGTTGATTTGCAGAAAACTCGGTATATTAACGAAAAAAATCGTTGTATTAACGAATTTGTTTCATTGGCTGACTTTTAACGGCACATTTCGTTAATATAACGAAACTTTTTCTATTAGTGCAGTTTCGGAGTATATAAACCGCCTGTTTTAAGGGCTAAAAGTTTCCAAAAGTTACTCTCTCTGTGCAAATGATTATAATAATTCCATCTTGGGAAACATTTTTATTCTAATTGAAAAAATTACAAAGTTAATATTCGTAATATTAACGAAACGTGTTTCATTAATATAACGAAAAACCAAAACACAAAATTGTTTTTTAACGATTGATTTTGTTGTATTAACGATCACTTTCGTTCTTATAACGAAAATTTCGTAATATTAACGAAAAGTAATCAACGAAGCCCGTTCGTTAATAGTACGATACATTTTTCTACCAGTGTATTATGAACCACGCAAATCCAGAATATTTTGAATTTGCCAATGAGAAGAGTTTTTAATAAATGCAATATAGCAGCATATTTTTGCACCCTTTTATTAAGGGACCAACTTAATTAAATGTTAATTTTTTTCTATTCACAAAAAGGTTTTCTACATTACACACAAAGAAAATTTTAATAAAATTGAGCCAACGAACATTTTTCATTGATATAAGGAAAATTTTCATCAACACAATGAAAATATTCGTTAATAGTACGAAACATTACGTTGATTAACAGAAAATTCATCATAATAACGAAAAATTTCGTTGTATTAACGAATTTGTTTTTAATTACACATTTCGTTATATAACGAAACTTTTTCTATTAGTGTAGGTTTACGACTTTTTGCGAT
>PGFW01063346.1:0-10327 GCA_003123925.1 Haematobia irritans | reverse complement strand
AGCAAGCTTAAAGCAAATATTTTGATTAATGGACTGTAGTCAATTTTGCCCAAGATATGACCTGCAAAACAAGCTGTGTGTGAACGTTGTTTATAATTGGCACACCAAACGCCTCTCCCTCGTCTCTCGAAGTGATGCTCTCAACCAACAATTGAACACCGATCACCGATATAATCATCCTTAGCTGAAACATGTATGACTAGGTTTAAGACCAATCGACTGTACGATAATGCAATGAGAAAATTCACATATGTTCTCATCAATGGTACATCATATACGTTTGTATGCTGACGTGAAAAAGACTGTTTTTCATATGTTTTGCTATAAAAGCATTATATTTTTGAACACAATTTTTTAAATCACAATTATTTTGGTGCAATGCATGATAATGTTCATAAATAGATAACACATGTTTGGGACATATTATGATAATATGTAGAACATATTATGTTCTGGACATAAAATGTTTGTAAATATTAATATGCTGGAGCAAACATATTTAATTTAGAAATAGCCTATTAAACAATATTATGTGGTTTAGTAGCTTGGAGCGCTATTTAACAGGGAGCGATATTGAATTAAGTTGGTTTGTGCTTGTTATTACAAAATTAAACATTTATTTTTTCCTTGGGCAGATTGATTCCAGCTACTTCTTGATCCTTACAAACTGTGTGTTCCGTTGTTCGAATCCCCGTCCGCAAAAGGTAAATTAAAATAAAAAAAAATCATACAATTGGAATAATTTCTTCACAATGTTTGTATTACAGGGAATATATCAGGTGCTAAAGATAATAAGAGAAAAACTACGAGTATAGTGAGGATATATAGAAATGTGTGTAACCTAATATATTTCACTATTGTTGTCTGAGCCAGTGTAACAAAATTTCTTTGAAGCTCCTTTGTCACTCGGTCAGTCGATAGTGTCCATGTTTGTCCGCTAGGTATGCTATATTACCTGTTTATTCATTGAATTCGTTTGTAAATCATGATTGATATATTTTGCGCGATCAGGTTGTTTTTTAGTTGGAATAATACGCGATAATGATATAATAATAAGGATTAATAAATATCTGTAGGAAGGAATGTTAAAATAATATTGAATATCGTAATATTGGGAAGAATTTTTTTAATTATAGATAATAAATTAATACAATTAATTTTTTAGGTGAAAAATTACTTCCTATAAAACATATTGTTATTATATATATATAATTCAGTGAGAAAAAATTTTACAGTTTTTTTTAACATTTATATGTATTATTCTGGAATACAACAACATTAATTTCTGTTTGTTTGGATTTGGTACATTAAACGAAAAAAAACATACAACCAAATAAGCTATTATTATGAAAACTTATACACCTTTCAATGTAGTCCTCTACATAATTTGAGAATCTCAATTTTATCATAGTTGATTGTAGCGAAGTATATCAGTGACGCTTTGCTAAACCTATTCTGCACAAAAATAATATAAAATTATATATTTGAAAGAGTATTTCAAATCATTTTAATTAAATTATGTTTATGGGCGTAATGAAACTTAGATAAAAGGAGGACAAAATCGTATAGGCTATAGTCAACGCTCTCTATTTTATAGTGAGAACAGATCAAATAGATTTGGAGAGAAAAAATGTTATATTTTACAGTATCAGAAATTAACGTTTTTATCTGTATTAATTGGAAGTGAGTAGTTGGATATATATAAATGGAAACATGTCAATTCTATGTTTCCATATAGTATGATTCATGGTAGTTGTTAATGTCTTTACATTGAGAAGTATATCAGAGCGCGCAGTATTCGATAGAGGCCGATGTTTGCATACATCGGTGAAAATTGAACACGAATGTAGTGACGATGTTCCTTCCAAAATCTACAACACTTCACTCATAGTGTACTGCAATTTGTGAACTGGAAACGGCAGCCGCAACAACAATCGGTCTGACCAATCCCCGATGAAGATGAGGTGAGTTGTGATAAATGATTGCGGTACGTGTTTGTTTTAATGTCTGTCCGTTCGGGCATTTGTTGCTCTACCATAGCTCATGAGTGGAATGGCGGCGTTGCAGTAGCCTTGTTTGCGACTATGTTGTGATGTTTTGCGTTGCTTCATGTCTAAAAACCCAAAAAGCTGAAACCGCCCTTCTGCTGCTCTATGCCACATCCCAGCAACTTGTGACGAGTATGTTGTTTGTTGGAATAAATTTTCATGTTTGACAATTAAAATACATAAACTGTGTTTATTTTTCCTTTAGCACTTCCGCAGAGAAGACAAGATAATTTCTCGCTTCCTTTCTTGTTGGAGGATGATAAGCACTGTATGATAATTCATTTACCAAAGCCAAGCTTATACGACCTCTTTGCCAGCCAGAATAAGTAATTGGATTTGCTGAAAATGAAACCCACAATTACGATGATGAATGTAGACAATGCGTACAGCACGGAGTGTCCACAGAGGGGTAGATGAGTGTGCTAGGTAGGTTTCTGGCAGTGCACAACACCTCTATGTGCCTTACATAGTTATGACAAAGATGTGACCATATAAGAGTTTATGCAATTTACCTCAACACATCCTACTTTATACTATCATGGATAACAGTGAAATAATTGGGAGCGAGTATGATAGGAAGCAGTGGAGCTCTGTGTGACCAGGAATTTGAACTTAAATATAAAATTGACAAGTAAGCGGAATGGATATGTGCCGCAACATTATTATGTTTGTTTTATGGGGAACGAGTAATTATATGTTTGGAAGGCCATTTATGAGCCGCAAAGTATTATATGTGGAAAGGAATTTCTCCTAAAGAAAGATTGTGCTCGAAAAATATTTTATTTCCGGGCCTGAATTGGCATATGGTGCCCTCAACAGTGGTGCCACGTAGGGAAAAGAGTCCTTTTTGAGGGATTTTTTCTCTAAATTACATCGTGTAGCGAGAAGAAAAGGAGATTTCTCATTTTTTTCTAACAAATGTTAGGGAATTTTTCCAATTTGCCAGAGTATTAACTACATTTGTCCCAACAAGAAGCAGTACTTTTCCTGTAATCATTCCAGAATTTTGAAGATCCAAAAATAGTATGGTAGTCAAGATTCAACGGAAATGGAATACGCCAATTCACCGTTCAACGATGTCATTGTAATGATTTATTCTAGAAAAGCTTCCAGCGGTAACGTTAAAAGATATTTTGCATTGGTTCATTTAATTACAAATGCGGTAAATAGATTTCATTTGCAGGCAATGAACGCTTACCAATGTAAGGCCAAAACATGGAACGGAGGTGATGGCTTCCTCAACTTGGTGCCTCTCAATATTTTCTAATACAAAGAGTCACTTGGGCATAGCGAGTAGCGCGATTTCGTGTTCAATAAATGTAGGCTTTAAATATATTATTACAATACTTATCGAGGCCTATTTGGACAAAGAAAGATTCAAGGAATTAAGTGACTATTATAGCTGAAAAGGAACTTGTCCAATAAAGCTCGAAATAAAGTATATATGTTAATAAATATGTAGTTTAAAATGACTGTGGACATTAACCGGCCCTGCATTGGGTGTCAGGCTAACCATAAAATGAGTAAATGTGTAGGAATTTTTATTGCGGAATATCTTCAAAAAAACTGTTTTTACAAACTGTTACATTCACAAACAGTTTTTAAAGATGTTTAAAAAATGTCGTCTAGTGAAGAAAATAAAACCATTCCAACAAAATTTAGAAAAATATCCTTTTGACCTAAATTGGCTCATTGTTGGAATTAAAGCGTTGGCTAGAAGGCGGTCGGAAATTACGATATTTATAATACCAATGCATTGCTTGTGGAAAGTTCGTGTAAATTTGTAGCAAATCTGACGCAGAAGAACACGCGGCCATTAAGTCGCACAAGAAAATGCTTGCGTAGTGTTAAAAAATGAACACAAGTGATAGTTGCAAATGCTTCGTAGAATCCGAAATAAAAATGGCTAATATTCATATTATTGAACATTTGATCGTCCTTTATTGAAGGATATAATCTGACCTATTAATTTTAAAGAAAATTGAATTCAATATAAATAATAAATGAATATTTTGTCATTTTCTGGCCCAAATATTAGATTGAAATAATATTTTTTGAGGAGCCGCGTAGGGAAATTTTCAAAAAAAACTTCCTGCTTGCATCGCACTGGCCTCTCACATCTTTCTCACTTCTACGAAGGTTTTTTAGTTCTTAGCTAAGGCCTTTTTTCTGTAAAGCAAAGCAGTGTTGAAGAAATTATTAAGATTTAATAAAATTTTTTAAATTTACCTTTCACCTGAACGGAGAAATCAAACCAGAAGGACATACAGTTTGTAAACTAATCCCACTGGGCTAGCGTAGGCTGTTATTGTCCATCAAATACAATTATACTATTTATATACACAGTTTGCAGGCGCCATGAGCCGCTGCAGAACAAAACGATTATGTTAGACAGAAACTGTTCAATTTGTTGGCCACTTGGACCAATGGTAGGCATGGTGCCGCCTGTGGCATGCAAGAGGGTCGTGAGAGTTGTCAATCCGTGCCTGCACCTTGAAACACCCAGATTTTTTTTTGTTTTACATTTATTTTACATATATTCCAAAAAATAACCGAAAATATGTTCGACATTAAGCCATGTTACGTGATAATTAGAATTTTTTGCCAATGAACCATTCGAATGCTGGGCTGTATTAATGATTCTAAAGTCCAAGGCAAATGTCTATATCTCTATGGTTCCGAATGTCTGGTTTTGCATCCGGTTTAGCTCCGAATAATCATTTTAATATTCAAGATTAAATAATATTTATGACATATCAATTTTTGGCGAGGGGACTTGTTAACCCATGCCAAGAGCGGCATAAGCCAAAACAAATGAAAGCACATAAACACAGTTTTTCCCGAAACAACTAGTACAAAGCAGTTTCACAAGAACATTCTCCGTCAGTCGCTTGTGTTTATATTGATATCTTCAAGCCTCAACCCGGTTCCATTCTCTATTTCTTTCTCTGAAACTCTCTCTCGTCTTTTAATAAAATATCACAGACATGTATATGCTTACTCGAAATTTAATAACTTTAATTATATGTTTACATTTTACACAAATAGGTTCATTTTTATGAAGAACATTCAATGTACCAAACATACTAATATATTCTAACATATTCTAACATAGTGGTGATCTCAACAAACATTTAATGCTAGTTATAGGAAGACATTACATTTTTTGCCACTAAAGTAGTATTGTGTTAAAAATTCTGCCAGCACGAACTACATTTGGTTTATATATCGGAACAAATATGACAAAACATATTTTTCGAAACAGCTGCAAGAAAAGCATTAAATTTATCCGACGAGAACCGTCAAATTCTATTTATGTAACTTAAAAAGTACTGCCAGGCGAATACCACTCGCGAAAACGAAATTGGGACGCGGAACGGAATTTTAATGTGTTGGTTAAAAGATTTGGTATTCTTGTAGAGAGCCAAACAATTTATTCGAGGTCCAACTAAAATAGACAAAGATTTATTTGTGGCGAAAGAGAATATCTTTTTCACTGTTGGATGAAGGAATAAAGTTTTTTTGTGCGCAGGCAAATCAAGATAATCCCAATAATAAATTGATAGCATGTCTTCATTAGACCATTCAACAGCGAATCTGCCTTAATAACCTGTATAGGATATGCAACTTTCTTATCGCCAAAAGAAAAATCTTTTTTATTAAAAATGTAGACCAAATCGGGAGTGGTAAATATACAACTTTCTAAGGAACAAGAATTCCGCTCAATCCTCAAACTTCGCACACCCTGAAGAATTATAATGATAAAGTTAAGTTAAAAAAAACCAAAAAAGTCCGAATTAAGTATGGATGATTATCAAGGAACACGTTTTTTGCCCTTAAAAAGCGAAGTCGGGCATTATCCAGGTTTTTAATGGTAAAAAATTAACTTTTTGAAGTTGGTGCTGTTGATCCATCCGCCACTCTTTAAGTGTGTAATAAAATGTGGCTAAACTAACATACTCTTTGATTCCCTGCTTTTAGGGATTTAATTTTTGATTTTAGCGGCTAAAGCTGGAAACCTATAGGTAAAATTATTACGAGCTCATGATGAATCTTTTCTTTCTCGTGAAGATTTCAGACGAGAGGAAAAGTATGTTTTTTAGCACATATTAAAAGCAAATATTAAAAAAGTTTAGAGAGCGATCATTGACTTACTTATCAATTAAATTCCGGCCTTATTTGGCTACACGCCAGATAAAAAAAGTGTCCACTCGTAAAATTTAAGAAGAATTTTACAATAATTTACTTACAACAGAAATTTTCCACGAATTTTAGTTCATTTTTTCGGGTATTTATGAAGCGAAATTAACTACTCGATAAAGGAAATTTTACAAATTCTAAGTAGCAAATCGTTTAGTTCATAGCCATACAAAATTACGATTGGAAATTTCCTTAAAAAAATTTCTTAACTGGTAGTTAAAATTCGTATTGTTATGGCTATAAAACTACTTGTGAAGATGTAAGTTATTCTAAATAATAAGTGCACATTTACTATTAAAGATTTTTTTGTATGAGAAATATTTTTATTAACGAAAAAATGAACTTGAAAGTGGGATAGCAATTTCTTTACTGACAATTCCTATAGTTAATAATTTGTTGGTAAAAAAATTAACCCATGAAATATTTGTTAGTTCAGCAATGTAATTAAATTTATAGAACATTGTTCGTCAAAAATGGTAGATAACATTTCATGAAAATTTTGCAAATTTTAAGTTAAACGTTTCACATCGGCTGATAAACTGGTGCTGCCTTTACGAAAAAAATACTTATTCTTAGAAGTAAATAGGGGGGGGGGGGGGGGGGGGGGGGGGGGGGGGGGGGGGGGGGGGGCGGGGGGGGGGTTGGTCAGCAGATGCGATTGAACTAATGCATAGTACAGAGATCTTTATACGGCAATAGTGGAATGTTTTGATCTATGTAAAGATGATGTTACTTGAGTCTGTGCGTTGTGTATACATCGGGCGTGGTTGTTTTATTTTTGTCCAATTTAGTGGTTTGTTGTGGTGTATTTGTTATACTTGGATAAAGGTTTTAGTTGGCTGATGAGGTGTTGGTTTATCATAAAGGCACAATGTGTAAAGTTTGGTTGTTGTATGGATATGGTTTTTTGTGGCTTTTGCTGGTTGGGTTTTTGTTTGGCGCACTTTCAGTTGTATAGTTGGCGTTGCGGGTGGGGCTTGTTTGCAGTCTTTTAATATGCAACAGAGGGAATATAAAGGCATGGAATATTTTTGGGCGAATTTTTGAGACATATATTGGTGTTTGTGTTTATTAAAACCCTTTTAAATGAAAGTTATTAATATTTATCGGTAGTTTCGAGAAAAGTTATTAAGAATACTTAGGACAATAATGTTGAAGGAATTGAAAGTGTAAATTGAAAATTTTTATTATTCAATGAGTAAAAATTAATATTGAATTCCAGATTGACATTTGGACAGATTTTTGTTAATATCTAAGCGGTATAGTTTTAAGCCATAAATTGGTAAGTATTGTTTTTTTATATGGCTTTCTTTAAAACTAATGATTTTTTTCATGTTATTATATTATGTTTGTTAATATATTTTTTTTTTTTTTTGTTTGTGGAAACCAGTTTAGATGTTTTTCGTTGTGGTAAAAGCCAATATTTAATTTCAAGAGCAACTCCAGATGGGTTTTCGGGAAAAAATAGAGAACTGGTAAAGTTTTCTTTTAAATATTTGGCTTCCTTTCAACATAGAAATAATTTACGTTTTTATAACCTTTTTATCATTAAAATAAAAGGTTTTTAAATACTTTATGTTTTATAGTATTTGCTTGTAAATTCAATTTTCTTGGAAACCAATGTAATATTTTAATGTAAATAAAACAAATTATTTAATTTCGGAATAACGCCTTATAAAATTTGAAAAAAATGTTTGGTAGTTACTCGGACCTCCTTTTGCTTGTAATTTTAAGTAAAGTGAAGTTGGTGAAGGATTCTTTTGAACTTTCTTTTAAAACCAGAATATTTGTTTTTTTATGGCATAATATTATTTTTTTCATTCGATGTTTTTTGAAACGCTATTTAATAATTTTTTATTTAAAGTAAAAAATAAAATATTTAATTTCAGAATAGCCCAAAATAAAGTTTGGAGCAACTTTTTTATATTTCCCCTTAGCGCACAAATTTAATAGAGGAATTGTTAACAGAGTTTTTAATATTAATAACTCTGGCTTTCTTTGCAACTAAGAACTATTGTATTTTATTATATCCTTCAGCATCGATAAACAACACCAGTTTTATGAGTTTGATATAGAATTACTTCATTATTTCTCTAATTGGTTTCAAGGTACGCAATTTTATTGAGATACGTTTTTCGCAAAAACAAAAGTTGAAATTCCTTACAACTATTTCGATAAAATGGCCGCCCAAAATTATGGTAAGTTACAAAGCTAAAAATGAAGAATTAAAAATTATATTTCATTACATGGTAATTAATTTTTAAACAATTTTTCATTATTGTTTCGCATTTTTTCGTGAGCAAGATATGTGAAGAAAATTAGCCTAGCGATGAAATAAAAAAGTGATAAAGTCAAAATGTCGCAAACAGCTGGGTTCAAATGACTAGCTCTCTAATTGCCCACGTGTCATCAATTTTTTTATTCACAAAAACATTTGTATTACAGAACTTTCATCAATAGTTTTTTATACAATAAAGTAGCTTGTGCTTAAAGAAAGTTTAATTTTAATGTTAAAAATTTTCAATATAGTAAAACGGTTTGCTGTTCTGGTGTTAATTATATTTAATTTCTCTGTACTGGTGGATATGATTGAGTTTAAAATAGTTTAATGCGTCGACCATTTTTAGAGACTGTTAAACCAATTTTTATTATCGGGTTTGGCCAAAATAATAAACAAGTAAACCAAACTAAATACATGACGTTTTTAACTTGGTAGGGATATATAAAGTCTTTATGGTGTGTTAAAAATGAACTAAAAATACAATGTTATGGATTTAGCTAAAATTTAAGAGCATTTTATAACTAACAGTTGAAAAAAAATCTTAAGGCTAAATCATTGGTCAAAAATATTACTTACAGTTTAGTTCATTTTGAGCAATGGAAAAGGGTTCACTGTTTTTTCAGTTGTAAAGTAGGTAAAAGGAAAAACTTTTATAAGAGAGGGAAGTTTTATTGTCTAAATTTTTTCTTTCACCTCGGGCAAACCTATTTAAGCAGCCAATAATGTTTATGCTATTCCTGCATTCGTTAAACCCTGCCAAAATCGACGTTGATTGCATTCACTGATACACACAAGGAAAACGAGCACAACGTTTGGAATGAACGTTTTTGAAAGTTTGTTTAAGCTTTCTTCGAAAATTTAAACAATTTATAGTACCAAATTTTTTTTTAATTTTTTTATTTTTGCAATACAAAAAACAAGTATATACGGCCGTACAAGTTCGGCCAGGCCGAATTTTAATGTACGCGGACTCGCAACATGGATCTGCGTAAGAAACTCCTATGAAAAGACTGTCAATCACACAATCGAAAAATACTTTGGGTTGTGTAATCTGTAAACACTTCTTAACACACGCTTTCTAAATTGTGAGTTAGTCCATACGTGGTATATATGTATAGGTAAGGTATGGGGTATAAGGGTAAGTGCTACAAAATAATTAACGAATTCGATATGGACTTAATGCACGTACGTAGAGAGCGCCAGTATTGAAATATGGGGGTCGCTTTATATGGGGGTATATACACATTATGCAACTTGATATGGAACCAATTTATTGTGTGATTGGCCGATCAAATTTACCTGAGGGGCTAGTATATAACTATAGACGCGATATGGACAACTAGTTAGGCATGGTTCTTTAACGCCCCCCGATATAGTAGCACAAATGTACGAAATTGGTTTCAAGCTGACTCGGTATGAAATTTGCTCGCTACCAAGAGAACTGCCAACGCCACACTCTCGGGATCGGTTTATATGGGGCGCTTATGATATAGAATGAGTTAATGGACTGACATGGACGGCAACTTTTGGCAATGGTTGTTAAATATTCATAAGTAGCTACCAGGACCTCCAACGTTACGCAAATTTCGAACCAAGATCGGGATGAATTTTGCTTCTCCAAAAAGGCACCGGGAGGCTCAAGATCTGGGGATCCGTTTAATATGGGGTCGTATATATAAATTAAGGACTGGTAATGAACCGGGCATTCCAGCATGGTTATTGGATAGCCATATACTAACTGAATATGGACGGCACGTTTTGGCATGGTTGTTAAATATTCATATACTACCGAAACCAC
>PGFW01063320.1:8967-19139 GCA_003123925.1 Haematobia irritans | reverse complement strand
GCACGGGAATTATTAAATTATTTTTATTTATTTTTATCACAAAAAATATTTTAATTTATATTGATGTATTGATTTGTTTATGTATTTAATTTTTTAACTAATTATAACTTATTACATTAATTCAATTCAGTTTTTTATAAAATTGTTGTTAATTTTATTTTTATGTTAGCAGGCTGGTAATGTCCAAATTAACTAACATATTTATTACAATATCATCAAGTCTTACTTGCGACAGGAAAAATATTGCAATTAAAAAATAGTAATTGAAACAAAAAAATAATCTGGATCAATCTACACTAATTTTTTAATTGACTTTTTCATTTCAATTAAAAAATTAATTGGATCAATTAATTGTCGTGATTGAAGACAAAAAAATATTTTTTTTTAGTGTATGTTTCTGTGTTGACCAAACTGCTGATCCAATAAGCCAGATGACATACTGTAATAATATATTTTAAATTAATTTATTAAGATTAAGCACAGTTTTAATTTAATTCAATTTACTTTAGATTTATGGAATTTAGCAGACAAATATCGACTAATTAACTCGACTTTTTCCAAATCATTTCAAATTCAAATTCATTCAAATTTATAAGATTATTCTCCCATGGCGATATTTTTTAAGCCAAAAGCTTACATTTTAATTTTTGCAAATATAAACGTAATTTTTTTGCAATATAAATCTCTGTAATGAAAGTTTAAAATTGAAAGATGATTTCAAGTTCCCAAAGTATTCGAAAAAACAATTTGCGTTGCGATTCATTGAAATTCAGAGCCGATTACTAGCTTTTCTGACGTTGGTCAAAATTGATTGTTCTTTCAACTGGTAACAAAAAAGTAGTCAGTTCATTGAAATACGCCATTTTTTTCGGAGAACATGTTGTCTCTCATTTTTAATGCGAATCGCATTAGGGATGTCTTCAAATTAGGGACGGGAAAATGCAGTACTTAGTAGTTTTTTTCAATACTTGTTCACCCGGTCCAGTACCGCTAAGTACACTCCGCGAATGACTACTAAAACCTTTTGTGTAGCATTTTTGAGTGGATATCAGATTATGATACACAATTAGCTTTGACAAAAAAATTTTGCAAAAAATTTTTTTCTATATAAAACTTTGCAAAAAAATCTTTATTTATAAATTTGAATTTTATTTGCAAAAAATTTTCAAAATTTAGATATATAAAATTTTGCCAAAATTTTCATTTATAGAATAAATTTTTTGCAGCAAAATTTTATAAAATAAAAATTTCGAAAAATTTTATAATAATTAAAATTTTGCAAAATTCTTATATAAATCAAAATTTTTGCAAAAAATTTTATTATACATTTTTTGAAATGTTATCTGTTAGTAAATTTTTGAAAGAAAGTTTAAATAAATTTGAATTGTTGTTGATAAATTTTTGCAAACAATTCTTAGAACATCACATACATTTGAAAATTCTATCAAGAATGTAAATGCAAAAACATAGGAAGAAATTATCTTTGCAAAAATTCTTTTCCTCTTGTTGGTTAAGCTCACACTTGTAGTTTAGTCATGTAATTGCGTTTTTAAGTTGCAATTAAAAAACAACAAACAATGTTCTATTACAACCAAAAACCAACAAATACACAAACAAAACAAATGAAAGTAAAATTTTGCTACAAAAATTTTTTATCAGCAAATAAAATTTTGAAAAAAATTTCTATATAAATTAAAATTTTGACGAAATTTTCTATATAAATAAAGAATTTGCAAAAATTTTCTATAGAAATAAAATTTTATGCAAAAATTTCCTATAGAAATTAAATTTTTGAAAAATTTTTCTATGGAAATAAAATTTTTGCAAAAAAATTCTTATCAGATAATAAAATTTTGCAAAAACTTTTCTATAGAAATAAAAATTTTGCAAAATATTTTTTTGTCAAAGCTGATTGTATCCATAAATTTGATATCCACTCAAAAATGTCTACATCAAAAGGTTAGTATCATTTCGCTCGGCGCATACTACCGGTACCTGGACCGGCTTCGCTCAGTTGAACAAGATTGAAAAACTCACTATTCAGTACTGCATTTTATCCGTCCCTAATTTGAAGTACATCCCTAATCGAACGTGCGATTAAAAACATTATAAGAGCAACATGTTTCTCCGAAAAAATGGCGTATTTCATGATGACTACTTTTTGCTTACATGAAAGGACTAATCCAATTTGGAACCAACGTCAAAAGAAGTAGTTAATCGGCTTTGAATTTCAATTAATCGCAACCGCAAAATTGTTTTTTTCGAAATTATTTGCGGACTTGAATCAGTATCTTTCAACTTTTCAACTTTTCATTACAGAGATTTATATCTGCAAAAACAATTACGTTTATATTGCGAAAAATTAAAATGTAAGCTTTTGGCTTAAAAAATATCGACCATGGAGATAATCTTATAAATTTGATGAATTTGAATTTGACAATTGATCTTGGGAAAAAGTCGAGTCTATTAGTCGATATTTGTCTGCCTAAAATTCCATAAATCTAAAGAAATTGAATTAAATTAACAACGTGCTTAATCTTAATAAAATTTATTTAAATATATTACTTACAGCTATTCATTCTGGGCGTTTATATTGCGGACAGCAGTTGAGTCAACAAGAACATAGCCACTAAAAAACAAAAATATTTTTTGTCTTCAATCACGAATATTCAATTGATCAATTAAATTCTTAATTGAAATGAAAGTCAAATTAAAAAATTAATTTGCATCCAATTATTTTGTTTCAATTACAGTTTTTTAATTTGGAATATTTTCCTGTCCAATAAGCCTTTTCGCAATCGAATATTGCTAATAATCATGCTTTAGGTTTAATTTGGACATTTTACCAGCCTGTAACATAAAAAAAAATTAACAAAATTTTATTAAAATCAAACCAATGAATTAATTTGTTTAAATAAGTTGTAATTATTAAAAATTAAATGAACATAAAAAATCAATACAATCAAATTAAATTAAAAATAAATATTTATAATGTATGAAATAAAATAAAATAAAAAATAAGTTAATATATTCCCCGCGTATGTTAGTATAATTTAAGTAATAGCTACCCTAATTAATTGACAAAGAATGTTCAGTTCGCTATATTTAGGTTTCCTTGTGTCTAAAACAAAAAAAAAAAGACTAACTATAAGCAGAAGATTTAAAAAATGTGTATTTCCTTTAAATTTTTAATCTTCATTCGTCAAACCAATCCAAGCTCTGAAAAATAAAAAGAATTCGTTTTTATCGCACTGAATAATTCAAATTTGCTAAAAGTTTCCCCTTTTACGATTTTTGTGGTTATGATAGAACAAAACGTTCTTTATGATATATAGTAAGGAAGTTATTTCTTGTTATTAGTTAACTTATGTATTATTTTGTTTCTTTATCTTTTATTCACAGAGGAAATGCAAGTAATGATTTTCACATATTTCGTGTGAATTAAGCGAACGCTTTTAAAAAATAAAATTATTGAGGTCTCTCCACTGGGTGGCGGATTTACATTCAAAAATGTAAGTTTTATTGTTTAATGAAAATAGAATTAATAAAGTTTACAAAACGAACTTCTCACGCACTACATTTTTTGGAAAATCCATGAAATTTTCTTAAAAATCAATATGGTGCAAAAAAATATTTTCAAACTTTTATATGCAGCTCTTGAAAAAATTAATTCTGTTTATCGGGATGTTATTGTTGTTATGAATACATGCAGAAAAAAGGGCTTTCGACTTAAAATTTCTTCCAGTTAAACATTCTTAATTGAGTTACAAAATACTCAATTAAAAAATCTTAATTATTCAAACATAATTTTTTAATTGAAATTAAAAACAAATCACACAAATTTAAATTAGTCATCAATTATAGGTATTTAATATGGATCAATTAATTTTCTAATTTGACTGATCAATTATTTTTTTAATTGATACTATCTTAATGATTTCTGTGATTGAAAGACATTTCAGTTAAAAAAATTAATCTGGATCAAGTTAATTTCGTGATTTTGAACTCAGAAAAGTTTTTTTTTTTGTGCTGAACTTTACATAATTGAGATGATAATAATCTTGTTGATCTTCTTTTCTCTTTAACGAGGTAATATATATCAGCGATATATTTAAGGAAAAGTTTCCCCAAAGAAGAGTGTGAAGTACGAAATATATTTTATAATATTGTTAGAACAATAAACCTTTCGGATATCCCTCCTGCTTTTCGAACCTTCATGTGCACGAAGTCCTCATTTTCTGCTTTAAACATTTTCTTGTTAGAAAGAAATTAGATCCAATTTAAATTTTAGCAAAATGCGCAATGATATTTTGTTTTCATAAATTTATTCGAAAATTACAATTGAAATTTTTTCCGATGATTGGAATGGAGTTTAAAATATTAATTTATTTTTTTTTTTATCATTTCATTGCATGTAACAAAATTGGTTTTTCAATGCTATTTAATCATTTTTCTGTGTTTTGCCTATATTATTTTTATAAAAATTATTGTTAAAATCGAAAATGCTACGAAAAAATCCTTATTCGTTGAGTGTAATCGTTGATGATAAATCCTAAAAAAACTTATAGAAAAAATTAAAAATTTTTGAAAAAAATTAAATCTTTGCGAAAAAAATTTAGGATTCTATAAGAAACGCATATATACCAATTATCTAATAGTAAGCCTTAACAATTTTAAGTGAACTAACATTTTCCAATATTGAAAAATACTTATGGAGTACTAATTTTATATAGGTCCCGTTTTAAAAAATATGAATGATTAAAAAAGACGATTTCTTTTTCATTAAAAATTTTCGGAAAAAATATTACCTCAAGAAGTCGACTATTTTCCAAGTCGATAAGTCGATTTTGCCAAAATAATGAAAAATCTAGCCTATTCTCCCACTCATAGGAAAAAAAGTCTGCTAAAAAACAGAACGTCGATGCTACTGTTACATTTTTGTACTTCCAGGTCTACAAACAACAAATTATTAAAATTTTTAGATTATACACAGAAAAAAATTATGCACCAAAATATTCCCAATTAAAAAGTTGATGATGTTCAAAAATTTAAAAAAAAATTATTGATACTATTAACCTTTTAATATTCAAACTAGAAACATTAAGTCAATTAAAAGTTAATGATGAAGAGTTTTTTAAATTTTCAAATTAAAAATTGTAAATTGCGAATACAATATAACTTTTTAATCAAACTCGGAAGAGTACGACCAATATTATGGATGTATATTATTTTACAAAATGTGCTAAAATTTTAGAGAATGTTTTTGAAAGCGCATTGAAGTTGTGGAATCAAAACGTAACGGCCTTTTGCATGTAGCTCCGTTAGGTGCCTTTAACTCAGGTTAACGCATGAAAAAGCTGAATTTTCGGCAGAAATATCGTTCTCTCCGGTTAACTTATGAGACTGAAAAATTTATCGTCAGTTAAGTTCCTAACTGGCGGATATAGGGAATATAAAGGCAAGATAGGCAGCTTCGGTGTGATAATACGGGTTTAAAAGTTGGTGTAGTCTAACGGAAACACTAACGGAGCTTTATGAAAGTGGGGGTAAAAAGGCATTAGAAATGTGTTATAGAAAGTGATTGAAATATAGTATTGCGATTGAAAATAGTTTTTCGCTGTGGTAATTGAAAAATTTTTGCATTCAACTGTGCAATTAAAATTTGAATTGAATCAATTGAAAAAATTAATTGAAATTTCTGCTTAATGAAATTCAATTTAATTTTTCTTATCAGAGTATTTTTTGGATGCTTCAATCTAAAAACTGTGATTGATACTGATCATTTTCGTGATTTGACAAGAGCATTTCAATTAAAAAATTAATTGGATCAAGTTAATTTTTGTGATTGAATCTAATAAAAAAAAATTTGTGTGCACAGAAAAGGATATTTCCAATTAAATAAGTTAATTGAAGGTTGAATGTTTCTTCAATCAATAAAGTTAATCGATTACAATTAACTTTTTAATTCGCAAGAAGAAACATTAAGTGAATTAAGTTTCAATGATTGAAAATTTTAGAAACTTTTAATTTAAAAATCTTAATTGATTGACAATTAACTTTTAATCACAAATTCGGAAGACTAAGTCAGTTTAGGAAAAAAGCTGATGAACATTCTTAATACAAATAATAAAAGCTCTGAAGCCAACTCAGGGAGAAGTAATTTGAAATAGTTACCCTTTTTAAATTAAAAAATTAATTGGGGTTTGCATTCACACACTCAACCTCTACACCTCTCCTTTCTCACACTCCTCGCACACTCACACTCTCCACACACACGCACTCACACCCTTGAAAATTGCTAATGACATCATATAATTTTTTAATCAAGAATTTCTCTGATGCCGCCAATTAAAACTCTGATTGATACTATGCATTTGTCGTGATGAAGGACATTTCAATTACAAGAGGGAGTGGAATTGGATCAGATAATCTTCGTGAGCTGTTAATTCCACGAAAAAACTTTTTTCTTTTGTGTGGCACGGAGGAAAAAAATATCACCCGAAAATAATTTCATCCAAATTTTAAAAAGTTAATTGAAGTTGAAATCTTTTCAAACTTAATAAATAAAATTGCCACCTACACATTAATTTTTAATTTCATGACTAGAAACCCATTAAGTGTAATTAAGTCAATGATTCGAAAAATTTTTAAAAGTTTTTAATTCAATAATTAATTTATACCAATGCTAACTTTTTTTAACTCAAATTCGGAAGGACTAATCTCAGTTAAAAAAAAGCGGCTGATGTTTTTTTCAATTTCTTAATTAAAAATGCGTACTTTCAAGACAATCATTGTTGAATCAAATAAAACCTCTAAGCCAGCTTCAGAAAGTGAATTAAAAATATTTACCTTTTTAAGTTAAATTAGGAATTTAATTGATTTGATGCCAATCAACATCAACTAAATTTCTTAATGTGAACCAATTTAAGAAAATTAATTTCTGGGAAACTTTGCTGAAAAATCAATAACTTTTTTTAATCAAGAATGGTTTTTCTGATGCACCAATTAAACTGTGATTTGATACTATCATTTCGTGATTGAAGACATTTCAATTAAAAAAATTAATTTTGGATCAAATTAATTTAGTGACTTGAATCAGCAAAAAATTTTTTTGTGTTGCGATTGGCCAAACATTTTGTATTGCTCATTTGATTAAAGTTGACGTTTTTATTATTTTTGTTTCAGCTTCAACCTAATAAACATGTTCTTGTGTTAATCGCAGTTTTTAAAAAATAGCAGACAATATTTTGCCATTTCAGCAAACAGTTGATGCTTTCCCCGTTTTGTTTTCAGCAGGGACTTTTGCTGTTTTAGCAGACTTTTCTGTTCTTACCTACTAACCAAATTACTTTGGGGATGTACTCAAAATTTTTATTTTTTCATTCTGAAAGCAAACAAAAATTGCCATCACTTTCCATCTATTATCTAAAATTTTTCTCTTTGCGTCAATTTTTTTATTTTTAAATAGATGTTTAATTGTACTGTTAGGCTTCATAATCGTTTATACGCTGTTGTATATAATCTATGCATGTTTTCCTTACTGTTATTAACAATTGTTTGATGTGTGTTTGTCTTTTTTCTCGCTCTTTTTTTTAGACGACATTCACATTTGAAACCCCCCGGTATTGGTTTTTTTTACCAACCAGGATTTTTATATAAAGTGATTATATGATTAAAGTGCCAAATTTAGATAGAGAAATGTTCGAACGTAAACAAGCACCAACAGCATCACCATTAAATAAAATAAAACTGGGAGTCACACAAGGGGCCACCAAAAACAGTCTAAACAACAAGAAACAATAAAAACACAAATTAAAATTAACAACATCGTACGAAACCATACAAATATTTTTTGGATACAAAAGAGATTAAGAAAAAAAAAAACATTTCAACCCCTCGGTGTGTTCATTCTTAAAAAACAAGGAAAGAAATAAACCATTGCCACAAATTATATTCATCGCACGAACCAACAAATCGTATTTTTAACATACACCAGAAGAAACAAAGAAAAAAACAAAACAACATTAAATTAGTTTCCAATCAAACCACCCAGAGCCCACTGACCAATATACACCAACTACACGGACAAGATCTATTACAAAACAAACAAAAAAAAAAATAATTATTTAATTTACAAATGGGCGCCTGGGGTTGTGAGTGGTTTAATTTTACTTTTAAACCTATTTATCGGTTAACAGATAAAAAAGTACCAAGGAAGAGAGAATCAAATTCATTCCAAAACCTTTTTTTTTTTCGTTGCAACAGTCATACATGGTCACATTTTTAAACCCAACGTCTTCAGAATTCCTGAGAGAAAGTCGAGCTCTGTGTCCAGTGAAAAAGACGTATACTTGAGACAAAAACAAACAAAACAAAACTACATTCATTAAGTTATTTAACAAAGAAAACAAAAAGCATTACTTTTTCCTTTTTTTATATGAAATATCACGTATACAATACAGCTCACACACAATACACATTCATATTACTTCCTTCACCGAAAACAGGAAACTACCAACAACCAGCAACAATCAAATCATCAACACATACAGAAAGGCACATACTATAATAGAAAGCGGAAACGCGAAGTGAATAAGATGGAACAATACAAAACACAATTATCAAATCCTTAATCTGTAAGTTTCTTAATAGATAGAAATCATATATATACATAATTAAAAAAAAAAACAGAAATCTAGAAATGAGGGGAAAACGATAGCACATATATACAATAACAAATAAAAAAAAATGAAGAATAGAATTAACAAAAATTTAAAAAGGCAAAACAAATTAATGTCTCTGGCACGATACACAGGGATTTTCCTTTAAGTTTTTTTACCTCTTCTTTTTTAAAAAACGTAAAACAACATATAGTTCATTCAGCACTAACTTCAAGAAGAAAATACAATAATCTCAATTTTTAATTAGATTATATTGGTGTCTTGCCATTGTTAAAAAGACAATATATATCTTCACTTTCCAAAACATTCCAAAATATTTAAATAAAAAATAATTTTCCCAGTAAAAAATACCTAAACAAATTGTCCGAAATTCTGGCTGTAGATACAAATCGACCTATTTCCTGTTAAGTGAATTACTATGTTTCTGTTTTTCTCTACCCACACAAACTCGAACACTAAAGTGCCACAAATCAAATCTATTATGAAGACTAAAATATTTTTTTCAAATATTGTCAAATATTAAATGGCACAAGTTCGAGGACATTCCGTGCTTCGTAACTTAATTCATTCTATTACACTGCCAAAAAAAAAACTGGTCTGGTGTTAACGTCGAAAAAGCTGAACATAGCTACCCACCTTTAAATAAAAAATCGAGTAAAAGGTACCCATTCAACGAAAAGGCCATGATTTCGTATACTCAATTTTGGATATTCTTGACGTCTTTATGTTTGCACTTTTTATTTTTTTTAATGTCACAAAACAATATGTTCAACAATTGCTATATTATATCTCATGAAGAAATAGAATTTAATAAACGTCAAAACTAAAAATAAAAAATTTTAGCATCCAAAAGACCGATCATTAACAGAAATGAAATCAGGGGTATCCAGAACGCCCAATTTTTCGGGGGATGAATTTAAAAAACAAAAAAAAAAAAAACTTTTATAACTGTTTAGTCAGGGGTCGAAAATGTCAATACTTAAAAATATTATAAAATAATGAAGATCTCCAAAACGCGGTATGTGTATAATTTAAGTATAGTACCCCTAATTAATTGACAAAAATGTTCAGTTCGTATATTAGGTTTCCTTGTGTAAAACAAAGAAAAAAACTAATATAAGAGAAGATTTAAAAAAATGTATTTCCTTAAATTTTAATCTTCATTCTCAAACCAATCCAAATGAAAAATAAAAATTCGTTTTTAATCGCATGTTGAATATTCAAATTTCCTAAAATTTTCCCCCTTTTACGATTTTTGTGTTATTATAAACAAACTATTTTTATTATATATATAGCTAAGAAGTATTTCTTGTTATTAGTTAACTTATGTATTATTTTGTTTCTTTATCTTTTATTACAGAGGAAATTGCAAGTAATGATTTCACATATTTCGGTGAATTAAGGGACGCTTTAAAAAATAAAAATATTGAGGGTCTTCCACCTGGTGGCGGTTTACATTCAAAGTAAGTTTTAGTTGTTTAATGAAAATAG
>PGFW01063299.1:0-17151 GCA_003123925.1 Haematobia irritans | reverse complement strand
AAATTTTTAATTGAATCAATTAAAAAATTGAAATTTACTAATGAAATCCATTAAGTTTTTAATCAAATCAAATTAATTTCGTGATTGAATCAGACAAACATTTTAAATGTTTAAATACCATTTTTCAGGTAGCAATCCAGCTTAAACCTGTATTGAAAAAAATATTGACCCAATATGAAAGATTATGCAACCTAAATTTTAAATTTTTCTTTAAAGTAAAGAAATTTTTATTAAAAAAAGATCATACTTCTTGCTTTAAGAATTGTTTTCTTTAAAATTAGGACACGAAACTTTGAAGTTTGCGAAGGAAAATTAAAGAAATGTAATTTAGTACTCACCTTAAAATAGTCTGCGAAAAAATCTCACTGACGAATGTCCGGAAGAGTACATTCTTTCGATTTAAGTTCACAGCTCATTCTAAAACAAACAAAAAAAGAAAATTCTGTTTATAAAAAATTGGGTTAAGGAAATGTATTCTGTAGGTTAGGTGGCAGCCCGATGTATCAGGCTCACTTAGACTATTTAGTCCATTGTGATACCAATATTGGTAAAATCTGTATTCTGTAAAGTAAAATACCCATAAAAAAATTTGTATACGGAAGATAATTTATAAAAATTGTATATGAAATAAAATTGCAAATTTTCTTTCTAAATAGAAAAAAAAGTTTTCTATAGATATAAATATAATGACAAATTTTTCTATAGAAATAAAATTAAAAAAAAAAAAAAAATTTCTAGAGAAATAGAAATTTTGACAAAATTTTTTCCATAGATGAATTTTGAAAATTTTTCTAGCAGAAATAAAATTTTGACAAAATTTTTTATAGAAATTTTCTATAAGAAAATAAATTTACAAATTTGCTATAGAATAAAATTTTGACAAATTTGCCTATAGAATAAAATTTTGAATAAAATTTGCTATAGGCAATACACATTTTTGCCAAAATTTTCTATAGGAATAGAAGATTTTGTCATATAATTTTCGTATAGAAAAAAAATGTTGACTAAAATTTTCTATAGAATAAAATTGTGACAAATATTTTCTATAGGAATAAAATTTGCCAAAATTTTTTATAGCAATAAAGGACTGAAAATTCTGACAAAATTTTCCTAAAAAATGAAGTTTTGACAAAAATTTCCTCAAGAAATGAAAATTTTAACAAAATTTTTCGTAATAGATTATATTTTTGACAAAATTTGTACAGAAATAAAATTTTGTACAAAACTTTTTATATATAACAAAATTTCGACAAAATCTTCTAATAGGATAAAGATTGTGGCAAATTTTCTAAAGATAATAAAATTTTGACAAAAAATTTTCTATAAGAATAAAATTTTTGACAAAAATACTATAGAAATAAAATTTGACAAAAAAATGGTGGTCCCTTTTTCTAGATGTGTCTGTTTTTTGTTTAATAATTTCTATTTTCGTCGTTACTTGAGTCAATAAAAAACCATAAGATCAATTTTTGTCCGGCAGTTTTTCATTTTGGGCGTTAAGTGGGTTAAGCCAAAGATTCAACGTTTGCATTTAATTTTTAAAGATTAAGTTCTTCAAATCGGAAAGTGTGTTCCCTGGCAGCCTTAATATAAAGTACGTGGCTTCAAACAGAGGGACGCAAAATTTCAAGATTCGTAGTATTACGTAAATTAATATTTTTATTCAAACCAATAAACTTTGCGTTTAAGTTAATTAATTATTTATTCATATATTTACTGTCATAAATAACTTATGAAAATGTAAGGTGCTACTAAACAACATAGGTTTTCGACCTGCGCTTAATTAATATAATTCTATGAAATTCATATTTTTCTTAACAAAGAAAAGAAAAGAGTGTTTTATTTTACTTTAAAGTATAATAAATTAAAAGCATATTTATTGATATATTTATTAGGGTAAAACAAGAGGGACAAGCAACACAAACCAACAACCATTATAACAATCAACTCAGTGTCTACAAATTTCCACCCAAAAAATGAATTTATTTGCAATTGTATCTGCCACAACGTCATCACGCCCCTCATTTTATTGCTTGATCTTTCTGAGCACATTGACAAGTAGAAGTCGGCATTCGTATATCATGGGCGCAGTAAACATTTGCTATTAAGCCGAAAACGTAACTTTATGTACGAATGTAATTGTTGAAATGCAAAAATGGGTTTATTATGTAGGAATTTTATTGTATCAGCTGTAGATGTCTGAACAAAAATGCTTTTAGGAGGAAAATGATGAATAAACTAAACTTTGCAGATTGTTGGGTTTTACTTAAATTACCGTAACGCCCTATGAGAAATTGACTATCCAGTGTCGGCCGTCCTGATAGAGGCACGAAGTGAAGAATTTATACGTAGGCAAATATTTTATTTAAATAGGAAACATTTTTTGCAGCGACGACAAATACAGATAAGCCTGTCGGCAAAATGTTTTCCATTTTCTTCATTTTATTCCCGAGAGTTTGATGTCACATACTTTTCCTTTCGCCATATTAACGAGCCTATTTCCGTATCCGAACGAAAGGCAATTGGCGAAGAACGGCAGTTATCTCACTTTCGTCTAACTTCGCTTTCGTTCGTTTCGCGATGGCTTAACGTTACTGTCAAATGCCTAATATAACCAGATCTCAATTATTTCAAATTACTTGAAAAAGGACCCAATACCATTTTAAAATTATTTTCCCATAAAATTCAATCTGTCATCGCCGTTTATTTTGGCAAATTTTTCTCATTGTTGATATTTTGTTTATGACTCAATATTTTTTTTTTTAAATTAGCTCTCGTATGAGAGATAGTTATTTGTATTTCTAACCCTCACATAAAAATCGCTTCTGTAACGATATACTCCCAAACATATTTCGCTTCAGAGCTATAGCATTTTGGGTATTGCCCAACATTTATATGTTTGATCT
The DNA here is from genome assembly GCA_003123925.1 of Haematobia irritans. Taxonomy (NCBI): domain Eukaryota; kingdom Metazoa; phylum Arthropoda; class Insecta; order Diptera; family Muscidae; genus Haematobia; species Haematobia irritans. The sequence continues at coordinate 14,245 of PGFW01063299.1, read as the reverse complement.
CTTCTCCAAATAAATAATATGTGTGTGGAAGAATATTGGGTCTAAAACAATATATGTTGGCGTAGTCTAAGTTCCAAACATTTTGTATTTTTGTCATCCAAATTCATAATGTTTTCTTCCAAAAAACAATATGTTATTATGTGAACATATAAATTAGTTTGGAAGCCATTTTGCACCGAGGTCATCAAAATATTATATGCCCTTAAAAATAAATTCCCCAGAACAATATTGTGGCTCAAAATTTTATTTATTTACTTATAATATTTTACAAATCATGAAATGGAATTATGAAAATAAACAGGTAATTATAGGTGCTAACAACATAGGTTTTTCGACCTAATGCTCAATTTTGTTTCCTGCTAATTGTATATTCCCTACACAAATCTTTCTGCATTTCCAACGAAGATATTTTTTAGGTTTCTTAGCACTTTTTCTGTAATACAAACATTGTAAGAAGAAATTATTCATTTTATGGATTTTTTATTTTAATTTTAGCCGTTTTGCCGGACCGGGATTCGAATCAGCGGACCACACAGTTTGTAAGGATCAAAGAAGTAGCTGATCATTGCCCAAGAGAAAAATAAACATTTTTAAATTTTGTATATAACAAGCAACAGACCACCACTTAACTTCAATGTCGCTCGCTAATTAAATAGTGTCCAAGCTACTAAACACATATATGTTTATAGCTATTTCTAAATTATATATATTTTGCATCCATGCATATTATATTTTACAAACATTGTTATGTCCAAACATAATATGTTCAAACATATACATATTATGTCCCAAACATGTTATGCCCGCTAAGTTTATAACATTATCATGCTTGCACTCAAAAAATATTGTGTTTAAACATTTGTGTTCCAAACATATAATGTTTATAGGCCAAACATTATGAAAAACAGTCCTTTTTTTCATCCGTGTATATATCTGGCAATAAATTAGGTTTCGGTTTTTCCTTTTATCGAGTGTTTCATTCCAAAGTGATGCGTTTGTTAGTTTTAGAATTTCCTTTAAACGGTCTAAAAATCGCGGTTATAAAGAGAAATAATCGATATAAACCACTTTTATCATATATTTGCAACCAAAAAGGCATTTATTCCAATTTTATCAAAATTATCAGGTTTTTTCCTATTTATGGAATGCTTTTTCACAAAACGAAAGGTTTGTTTCAAAGTGAGTGGATTTGACATTTCTGTTCGACAAAAATGCGAACGAATGGAGTTAGAGAAACGCCAATTTTTAGTGGTAACGTTAACGTTTTCGTTTCGCATTGATTTCGTTCCCATCTTGTCGTTTAGATACACCCCAGAGAAATGGTTGGTTGCAATTCGATCATTACACTGAAGTAAATGATGTCAGCTAACCTTATTTTTTGTTACAAAACAATGTTTTGTTATTTTCCCCATTATACATCCAACGACGACCTAAAAAAGTTCACAAGGATCAAAGACGGAAATTTTCCATAACCATTCAAATTAGTACAATAACCAATTGCCGAATAAATTTGGTTTTTATCGCTGGCATAAAATTGTTGAGCTAACCACTCAGCATAGTGAGACGCTACATCATGGAATGCAACAAATGGTTGGTACACCAAAAGTTGCAGTATACGTAATAGAATTAGTTCATATTATATCACGGGACGTAAGGTAGTTGTTGCAACAAATAAATATTTATATTCTAACATACGACATGGTAAATGGTAATGATCCGCTATCAAATTTTGAAAAAAAGGGGAACAGCGACATTTACTCGATAAATAGTCCGCAATACATTTTGAATAAAGTTTATCCATAGAAAAGAAGTTGCCTTCAGGTAAGTATCGCAACCGATTTATAAAAAAGGAAATATTACAAAAATTTCAATAAAAAGTTGCAGGCCTTCATACCAGCGACAAACAAAACACAAAAATACTTTTTTACGGCAAGCGAGCTTTTTTTTATTGTATTAAGCATTACAGGACGAGTCTAAGTCGGCTCTGGTATTTTATATCTAAGAGGAATTAATTATTTTAGGTTGACCACATAATTGGCCAACGCTAATAACCATCTGTCATTGGTATACAAAATTACCTATAAAATTGTAAATTGTAATGTAAAAATTAATCTCATCATATCTGTAGATAAATGCCATTTGTTGTTAGCACCTTTTGTATTTAATATCTCGTAGTTTATTATGATTGTAATCTTGTTAATAAATTAATAAAATCTCAATATAATCTGCCCTTTCATTTAATATTGGAATTTTGGTGTAGGATAATAATAAAGAAAATGAGGCGGTTGCACCACAAACAAAACAATTTAATATGAGATTGGGACAACCAATGCAAAGTTGATCCAACATAGCTACCCGCAGTTTACAATTGCCAAATGTTAAGTTGTGCTGACAGATATCATTGATTAGTTTGAATGGACCACCTGCCTTTCGGTTGGCCAAATATTCGGCTGGGCAACGAATTTGTTTTCTGGGTGTAGAGTTTTTATGAGAAACCGAAAATCAGCTATTTTCGTTTTTGTATGCGAACGAACAAGCAGAAAATTCGGATATCATGAAATAGGCGTAAGCATTGAAGTTGAAATAAAAACATGTAACGAGTTATTTGTTGAGTTATTTCAAGCAAAAATAATTTCCACGTGGCCAGGCAACAACAATACCTGGTGGTGAGTACAAAACATTTATAAGCGATGGCAACACTGTTCCATTTTCCGCCAAGAATAGATTTTAATTAGGCGACACGCCCCTAGCCGTCGTGGATTTTAGGCTTCCCATAAGTGTATAAATACAGACCAAGCGATAGGCGGTAGGCCGAACACTTATTTACTGTAATTGGAAATTTATTCCGGATAAAGTGTTATAACCCTCCACCATAACATGTTGGCCCTGATAAGTCCCGGGTCTAATCAAAGAAAAACACATTCGTTTTTAATTATTCCAACATTTCAGTTCCCATTCAAGAGCGAATACAACGATGATAACGAACCTTCCGAATTTTTTGTATTTTTTAGCTACCATTTGGTATACTCCCTTCGTTTTGCCTCAAATAGACCTCAGTTTCGGCGATCACCCACTTCTTGAGCCATAATTTTTCCGCTGCGAGCATGCCTTCTGAGGTCTGAGAACAAGAAAAAGTCATGGGGCCGATCTGGAGAATACAGTGGGTGGGGGAAGCCAATTCGAAGCCGAGCAATTCATGCAGTTTTTTGCCATAGTTCTTCAATGAACTTGTGGCACGGTGCGGTTGTCTTGGTGGATACAACACTTTTTTCCTATTTCAATATGGGGCCGTTTTTACCGCGGATTCGACCTTCAACGCTCCAATAACGCCATATAATAGTCACTGTTGAAATGTTTGGCATCCCAAAAACAGAGGCCATTACTTTGCCACTGAACTTTTTGAGTCTTTCCAACGCTATTCGGAGACGTTCAACCGGCGCTGTCCACTCAAGCCGACTGTCGATCGGACTCAGACTCACGCGATTGTCACATATCGAGCGGAAAAAACTCGGGTGTATTACGAGTTAACAGCTGCAAACACCGCTCAGAAATCATCAAACAACCGTTGTTGTTGTTGGTCGCAAATGTGACCTCGCGCGCACCATTTGCACAGAACTTCGCATATCCAATATTGATGAATGATATAACCACACGTTTCTTTGATATCTTTAAGGCCTCTGCTATCTCGATCACTCCATTTTCCCCTTGTCATTGAGCTTAACATGGAATCGGGTCAGCACACGTGATAATAGAGAAACTCACCAAATTGTGGTATCACAATGGACTGAAAGTCTAAGTGAGCCTGATACATCGCCGGGCTGGCCAACCTTAACTAACCGTAAAACTATAACGGTCATTCAAAATCATTTGTGATTTTCCTTTGATGTTTATCGTCCGATAACCACCTCTTTGGGGCATCGACACTGCGTTCGCCGTCCTCCGTGCTCATTTCACACACGCTGAACTTTGCATAACCAATCAATTATTGTTGATTTCCTGGGGCAGAGTCCTGGAAACTCATTATCAAGTCAAGTTTTTTGCGCTTCTCCGTATTTTTTCCCTTCAAAAAACAGTATTTTATCAAGACACGAAATTCCCTTTTTTCCATTTTTTCACAATAACAAAAGTTGCTTCACAAAATACGCTCTATCTCACAAACTAATTTAATACTAGCGACGCCATCTATGTGTCAGATCAGTGTCTTAAAATCAGCTCTAACCTAGAATGCGGGGGTATTAATTTGTGTCTTATCAGCCAAGCTTAGAAAGGGAGGTATTAACTTTGTCATTCCGTTTGTAACACATCGAAATATTGGTCTAAGACCCCATAAAATATATATATTCTGGATCGTGGTGAAATTCTGAGTCGAGCTAGCTATGTCCGTCCGTCTGTGAAAACGCTAACTTCTGAAACGAAACCATTCTATCGACTTGAAAACTTGGCAACAAGTAGTCTGTTATTGATGTAGGTCGGAGGGTAATTGCAAATGGACCACGTTTACGACAATATAAACGACTGCCTCCCAGATGGCTTGCGGAGGCTCTAGGAGGAGCAAATTTCTTCCGATCCGGTTAAATTTTGGTGCGTGGTGTTAGTATATAACCTCTAACACCCATGCAAAAATTGGTCCATATCGATCCACAATTAATATATAGCCGCCCATATAAATCCGATCCCCAGATTTTGACCTCAGTCCTTTTGAGGAAAATTTCATGCCGACCCCGTTTAAAATTTGGAACGTGGTGTTTAGCAAATCGTCATACGCGTTCGTTAAAATTTTTATACGTATATATTAGTTTATGGTATCTAAAAACACGCAAAATTTGGTCCATATCGTCCACAATTATTATATAGCCCCCATATACACCGATCCCACGATTTGGTCTTCGAACCTCTTGGTGAGCAAATTTCATCCGTTCAGTTGAAATTGTTTATGTTGTGTGAGAATATGGCCACTAACAACCATTGCAAAATTATCTCGATATATATAGCCGCAATATAAGCCGATCCCCAGATTTGACCTCCGGAGCCTCTTGGAGTAGCAAATTTCGTCTGATCCGGTACGATCCGGTTAAATTTTGGTACGTGCTGTTAGTATATAACCTCTAACACCCATGCAAAAATTGATCCATATCGGTCCACAATTGATAATAGCGCCCATATAAACCGATCCCCAGATTTCACCTCCAGAGCCTATTAAAGTAGCAAATTTCATTCGATCCGGCTGAAATTTGGGACGTGGTGTTAGTCTCTAATATTCGTGCTAAAATTGGTCCATATCCATAGGTCCTTAATTATATATAGCCGCCATATAAACCGATCCCCAGATTTGGTTTTCGAAACCTCTTGGAGCAGCAAATCTCATACGCTTCGGTTAAAATTTTGTACGTTATATTAGATTTGGCTTTCGGAACCTCTTAGAGGAGCAAATTTCATCCGATTCCTTTGCAATTTTCTATGTTATGTGAGAATATGGCCACTAACAACCATGCAAAAATGTATCAATATAGGTCCATAATTATATATAGCCCCCAGATAAACCAATTCCCAGATTTTACTTCATCCAGCATAAGCAAATTTCTTTTGATCTTGCTAAAATTTGGTAATAATCACACAAAAATTGGACCATAGGTTCATAATTGTATATAGCCCCCATATAAATCGACCCCCATATTTCACTTCTGCCTCTCTTTTTCTGCCTCTCGGTCCATAATTATATATAGCCCCCATATAAAAACGTACATGGTGTTAGTATATAGTCTCTAACATCCATGCAAAAATTGGTCCTTATCGGTCTATAATTATATATAGCCCCCATATAAACCGATCACCAGATTTGACCTCCGCAGCCTCTTGGAAGACCAAAATTCATCTGATTCAGTTGAAATTTGGTACGTGGTGTTAATATATGGCCTCAAACTCTCATGCAAAATTGGTCGGTATCGGCCCATAATTATATATAGGCCCCATATAAACCGATCCCCAGATTTGACCTCCAGAGCCCGTTGGAAGAGCAAAATGTTTCCCATTCGGTTGACATTTGGTACGTGATATTAGTATATGGTATCCAACAACCATGAAAGAGTTGGTTCCTATCAGTCCATAATTATATATAGTTCCCATATAAACCGATCCCCAGATTTGACCTCCGGTGCCTTTTGGAGAAGCAAAATTCATCCGATCTGCTTGAAATTTGGTACGTGGTGATAGTATATGATATTTAACAACCATGCCAAAAGTGGTCCATATCAGTCCATAATCATATATAGCCCCATATAAACCGATCCCGAGATTTGGTTTTGGAGCCTCTTGGAGGAGCCAATGTACCAAGCCAAATCATCCGAGTGAGTTGAAATTTGGTACATTGTGCTAGTATATGGTCGTTAACAACCATGCCTAACTAGGTCCATATCGGTCTATAATTATATATATCCCTCAGATAAATCGATTTCCAATCACACAAAAATTGGTCCATATCAAGTCCATATCGATTCGTAATTATTTGTAGACTTAACTATACATAACTTTTTTGTCTAATATATACCACGTATGGACTAACTCACAATTTAGAAAACGATGTTAAGAAGTTTTAAGAAACCACAACCCAAGTAATTCGATTGTGGATGACAGTCTTTCGTAGAAGTTTCTACGCAATCTATGGTGGAGGGTACATAAGATTCGGCCTGGCCGAACTTACGGCCGTATATACTTGTTTAAGATTCGTATGCTAAATTTAATGACAAAAAATATTAACTTTCTTTTGGTTAAACTTTCTTTATTTTAAAGAAATTTGTCTTTTTATTATTGTCCTTACATTCAGATTGCATAGTCTTTCTATAACATCAATATGTTCTTTTTCAGTGAGGGAAAATACCAAATTGAGACATTGGGTCGCACAATCTTCTCTATAATCACACAAACGCATGCGATTGCCACATCCACCAATTAAGAACGTTGTATTTATTTTTTGAACCTCCTTAAATTGCCATTAAAAGTCCTATCATCCATGTAAGGAAAACGCAAGGCACACATTCCCAGTGAAAACTTTGACTGCATGTGGCCACAGGTAAGTAGGAAGGAAGACAAAAAAGAAAACTAAACGAATCAACCTTAAAACAAGCCAATCAACAACTGATTTTACCCAAACCCAATCTGATTGTAGCCCTCTTTAATAACAGAGCACAACGGCGGTTGGTCAGCAGGCATGGCACTACTTCAGTCGCTCAATTGATAGTTGACATGACAGCACACAGCCAACGTTGGGCATCGAAACCAGCTCACAGACGTTTCTGTTAATGCTGCATAACAATTGAAATGAAAAAGACTATAATAGAATACGAAAAACTACCCAAGTGCGGGCTAAGATACCATAGGAAGAAACAGTGGTTGAAAGAGAAAATATTCGTTTGTCTTTTAAAATAATTATTAGATAAATAATTTCTTGTACACAGAAAAATTAGATAACTAGAGGCCTTAACGTTATCAAAGGTTAGGTTAGGTTAGGTTAGGTTATGTGGCAGCCCGATGTATCAGGCTCACTTAGACTATTCAGTCCATTGTGATACCACAGTGGTGAACTTCTCTCTATCACTCTGAGTGCTGCCGCGATTCATGTTAAGCTCAATGAACAATGGACCTCCCTTTTTAATAGCGAGTCCGAACGGCGTTCCACATTCCAGTGAAACCACTTAGAGAAGCTTTGAAACCCTCAGAAATGTCACCAGCATTACTGAGGTGGGATAATCCACCGCTGAAAAACTTTTTGGTGTTCGGTCGTAGCAGGAATCGAACCCACGACCTTGTGTATGCAAGGCGGGCATGCTAACCATTGCACCACGGTGGCTCCCGCGGTGGGAACGTGTTGGTCATATCATTCATCAATATTTTGATATGCGGAAGCTCTGTGCAAAATGGGTGCCGCGCGAGCTCACATTTGACCAACAACGTGTTGATGATTCTGAGCGGTGTTTGCAGCTGTTAACTCGTAATACACCCGAGTTTTTCCGTCGATATGTGACAATGGATGAAACATGGATCCATCACTACACTCCTGAGTCCAATCGACAGTCGGCTGAGTGGACAGCGACCGGTGAACCGACTCCGAAAGCGTGGAAAGACTCAAAAGTCCGCTGGCAAAGTAATGACCTCTGTTTTTTGGGATGCGCATGGAATAATTTTTATCGATTATCTTGAAAAGGGAAAAACCATCAACAGTGACTATTATATGGCGTTATTGGAGCGTTTGAAGGTCGAAATCGCGGCAAAACGGCCCCATATGAAGAAGAAAAAAGTGTTGTTCCACCAAGACAACACGCACCGTGCACACAGTCAATGAGAACGATGGCAAAAATTCATGAATTTGGGCTTCGAATTGCTTCCCCACCCACTTGTATTCTCCAGAACTGGCCCCAGAGACTTTTTCTTGTTCAGACCTCAAAAGGATGCTCGCAGGGAAAAAAATCGTTGGCTGCCGCTGAAGAGGTGATCGCCGAAACTGAGGCCTATTTATGAGGGCAAAACCGAAGGATACTACCAAATGGTAAAAAAATCTGGCACAGGTCGTCTTATATTACTCGTATTGTATCTTGCCTCTGCAAGGGAACTATGTTGAATATATAAAACGACATTTTGAAAAAAAGAATTGTTTTTCTTTGTTAGACCGGGGACTTATCACCAACCGTTTATTATGGTCCATCGTCTCAAAGTCCCTTGATATCCAAACATACTGATTCGGTCCGAGCCAATGTCACCAGACCTGAGTATGGTCTTTTTTGTTTGGTCTGAAAGCTTCATTTTTGTGAATTTATTTACGTATTCGACATTATAACGCATACGGACCTCAGTCCTTCCATTATATAAGATATTTTTTTGTTCTGTTACTATTTCGTTTTGATATAGTAGACCTATGATAATGTTTACGTCATTGTCAGTTTTGATCGTATTCTGGCGTCATTCCTTTCAACACAGTTAGTCTTCGCTCCTTCGATTTCTCACAAAGTTTCTTAATATTCAAGATATTTTCTCGTTGATACGAGACCGGTGTTACTTATCATCTGATCGCTCGGCATCTCTACCACTATTTTTATCAATGTTTTATCCAAAACAAGAATCGGAATGAAAAATACTATATAAACAATTAAAATGAAAACTATATAGTGGTATGTCAAGCCATCCAACTAAGGACAGAGGAATAGGATTCTAAGAAACATCAAAGTTATTGATAGATTTGCATGCTTTCTCGATAACTCCAGAAAGATAAATGATTGTCCTATTTATTTTATGCAGTGTTTCCAAGGTTGGGGGTCCCTCACTTTAGGGGATTTAGGGTAACATTTTATTTGGGGGATTTGTTTGTGTAAAAATATCTTGGATCCTTATATATGTAGAGCAATTCTCACCAAATTCGAACAAATTTGGCATTTTAATTATAGAAAAACAAGTAATAACGGCCCGTGAAGTTCGGCCAGGCCGAGCTTTATGTACCCCCCCCGTGGATTGCGTGAAACTTCTACTGAAGCCGATTGGCAAGGTATTTAAACTTCCTAAACACCGTAATATATACCACATTAGTCCATACGGGTATATATGAAACTAAAAGGCCGATTAAATACGTATATAATTTAAGTTTAAAGTTTCTTAGAAAAATAAAATTTGACACGGCATTTTCTAATAGAAGTAAAATTTTCTAAGTAGAAATAAAATTTGGAATTTATAGAAATAAAATTTTGACAAAATTTTTTATAGAAATAAAATGTTGACAAAATTTTCTATTAAGAAATAAAAATTTTGGCGAAATTTTACTATAGAAATAACAAATTTTACAAAATTTTCTAATAGAAATATAATTTTGACAATGTTTTCTATAAAAAATAAAATTTTGGTAAGATATTTTTGGCTCGAAGTGGCAACCATGATTATGAAACCGATATGGACCAATTTTTGTGATTAGGGATCGGCTATATATAACTATAAGACTGATAATGGACCATGGTTAGCGGCCTTATACTAAACCGGATCGGATGACATTTTTTGCTCCTCCAAGCATGCTTCCGGAGATCAAATCTGGAACGGTTTACATAGGACCAATTCTTTGCGTGTTGTGTTAGAGTACCACACTTTCTACACATGTTCCACAATTTCAACACGGAATCGGATGAATTTTTGCTCCTTTCCAAGAGGCTCGGGATGGACAAATGCTGAGGGATGCGATTATTAGTGGGGGCTATGTACTAATTAAGGACCGATATGGACCAAATTCTTGCATGGTTGTTAGAGACCATAATACTAGTTAGGTTTAGGTAGGTAAAGGTTGTAATGTGGCGAGCCCGATGTATCCAGGCTCACTTAGACATTCAGTCCAGTGTGATAGCCACAAGTGGTGAACTTCTCATCTTATCACTGAGCTGCTGCCGATTCCATGTTAACTTCAATGACAAGGGACCTCCTTTTTATAGGCCGAAGTCCGAAACGGCGTTCCACATTCAGGTGAAAACCACTTAGAGAACTTTGTACCTCAGAAATGTCACCAGCATTACTGAGGTGGGATAATCACGCGCTGAAAAACTTTTGGTGTTCGGTCGTAGCAAGGAATCGAAACCACGACTTGTTATGCAAGGCGGCATGCCCTAACCATTGCACCGAACGGTGGCTCCCACCATATACTAAAACCACGTACAAAAATTTTCAACTGCAGATCGGATGAATTTTGCCTTCCTCCAAGAGGCTCGGAGGTCAAATCTGGGGATCGGCTTATATGGGGGCTAATGTATAATTAATGGGCGATGCTGACGAATTATTTGGCATGGTCATTAAGATATACTATAACCAACACAATGTACCCAATTTCAGCCGGCATCGGATGAATTGCTTCTCTTAGAGCTCCGCACCAAATTGTGGGGGGGTTGGTTATTATGGGGGCTATATGATAATTATGGACCGATGTGGGACCAATTTTGCATGGTTGTTAAGAACCTTCTATATCTAACGACCGTGTACAAATTTCAGCCGGATCGGTGAAATTTGCTTCTCCGAAGAGCAATCGCAAGCCAAATTTTGGGGTTCCGTTTATATGGGGCTATACGTAAAAGTGGTCCGATATGGACCAATTTTTGCATGGTTGTTAGAGACCATATACTAACACCATGTACCAAATTTCAGCCGATCGGAATGAAATTTGCTTCTTGTAGAGCAAATCGCAGCCAAAATGTTGGGGGCGTTTATATGGGGGCTATACGTAAAAGTGGACCGAAATGGACCAATTTTTGCATGGCGTGTTTAGAGACCATATACTAACTACCATGTACTAAATTTACCGGATCGAATGAAATTTGCTTTCTCTAGAGCAATCGCAAGCCAAAATTTTGGGGGCGTATACGTAAAAACGTGACCGATATGGCCTGATTTGCAATACCATCCGGCCTACACTCGAATAACAACAACTTGTGCCAGAGTTTCAAGTCGATAGTTGTTCGTTGGCGTTAGCGTGATTGTCAAAACAGACGGACGGAAACATGCTCAAGATCGACTCAGTAATTTCACACACGACCCGAATTATAACTTTAGGGGTCCTTAGAGCAAAATATTTCGATGTGTTACAACTGAAAACAATGTTAGATAACCCCCATCCTATGGTGCGAGGGTATAAAAAAGATGCTGAAAGTCATTTATTTCGTTATCTTTTTTAAACGCTTCTGGTGAAAGGCATTTTTAATTTTGACACATTAACACAAATTAACAAATTTTATTTTAACTTAGCAGTTGAAAGCATTTTAAGAGGTAAATTTTCATAAAATTATTAGTCTTTTAATTTTTCACCTACAATTTTGGCGAATAACTTTATTTTTTGTTTATTTTTATTTCTATTTTAAAATACTTTAATATACGCTTTTTTTAAATTAAGTTGATTTAGATTTATATATCAATTATTTATTTTGCCTGCTTTTCCTAGGGACACTTTTTATATAATAAATCGAAATTCCCTTTTGTTATAAAGTATTTTCTAAAAGAGGCAATAAAACCCGAATTTGTGACAAATTTTTTTTACATCAAAAGAAAATTATTTAGCAACGAAAGAAAATTTAGTTTAATTCTAAAATTCGTTTCTTCAAAAGAAAACTAACTTCTTCTCAGTATATATATGATATAATATATATATATATATATATATTATTATATATATATATATATATATATATTATATATATATATATATAATATATATATATATATATATATAATATATATATATATAATATAGATAAGTATTTGTGGTAAATTTTAATTTTCTAAGTGATTTCACTACAGGATCTTTGTTTTTTAACGAAATTTGGGACCCCGCCTTTAGTCTAATTTATATTCTTAATTTTTTTTTGGGTTCTTGAAAAAATTCCAGACCAATTTAGAGTTTTTTCTTAAGATTTGGGGGGGGAAGAATCCAAAATACTGATTTTATGTGAAAAACAAAACTCCCAAGGCGACCAATTAGTTTTCAGTATCGCTAACCTTCATATGTAATGTCCATCATTGTATGGTCGCTTTACACAGTTAGGCAAAAATTTCAGAAAATTCAACATCTCCTTACTTCCTTCATTGAGTTTTAATTGATTAGCATACTTCGAAAATAATATTGGATATTGAAACCGACAAATGTGGATAACCACCATATAATACGCGAAAAATTGTTTTTTTTTTAATGATTCGTTAATAAAGTGGTATCCTAAACTGAACTATGTGCCAGGTCTTTGCTTATTTCCAGGTCCCTTTCGAACCTGTAATTTGTAATCAAAATATAAATAGACAATATTACATTAACCACCACCACCCATGACCATCCATACCATTCACATAAAACTAGTTGGCGGAAACTTATTAATGATTGAATTGACTGGATAGCTGTGCCTTCGGTTGGTGCGCAATTGGAAAGTATCACCAAAAAAAGACATATCAGCAGGCCTATGTTTGTTGTAGAGCTATTTTATTTCAAAATTTAACTGGCTGTGAAAATCCAACGACACACCATCGTCACACCCCTACTTTTATCCATACCATGACCGTTTGTTCGTCGTTGATAATTTAATGGCGTCTTCCCCCATCCATCCATCCATGCATTCATTCAAATATGCCAAGAAAAAATCAGTCTGTACACCAAACCGTCCACCAATTCAGAATGATTGTTGTCGTTGGATTTTCCGCACAGCATTAAGAGCGTAAAGAAACCCCAACACCCATAAACCAGTCAAGGTCATGAAGAGGTTTTCATGTGTACGAGTTTGTTTGTTGTTTCCAATAGTGTACGTACCATGAGTCAGGCGTCGTAGTGGAACTACCACCGAAGCCAAAAAGTGCAATGGCAGACAAGTCCAATAAAGCGCATTCATCCAATGTAAACAATGCAAACGCACGCTTTCACATAATTATGAGCGCCTGTGAACGAAATTGTGCCATTCGACCAAACGATCAATTTTTCGAAATTCATTTCTTTGTTAAGGAGCCCCAGCGGTACAACGGCCAACAACCAATCGACTATGGCTGAGGGATATTTTTGTTGTTATTCCTTGTATTGAGATGTGAGAAAAGCTTGCGTCCGCAATATCAATTCAATTGCCCGTACGCTACTCCGTCGCCGGCAACAACGAGTTATAGTCGAGTTGGAACGTCCGCAGTCAGTGGAGTAGTAAGAGACAAACCATCAACCAGCCAGCAGCCAGCACACAATCCAATCATTGAGTAACACCAATCACAAAGGCCACTGCGAGAAGTCAGCGCTAAGCTGGCCACAATTATTGAGAGAAGGTGGCGCGCCGTGACGTATGGCATAATGATGTCACATCTACATATACATGTTACGGTTTTGTTTTGGCATTGCTACTGATATTGTTTTGGTATAAATTTTGCCGAGAGAAACAGTTTGTTGGATTAGGGTTGCCACATGTTGCGATACTGGATAGCTTAAAGAATAGACCGTAAACGATAAGATAGTCGATGAAATATGAAAAGGGAATGAACGTTTTAATATAATTACTGCTTAGTTAAAAATTGCTTTAATTAAACGAAAAAATAAAATTCATCGTTTTAATGTTGACACCTTCAAACAAGTTTGGTTAATTTAGAAAAATTCTTAAGCTAAATAGTAATACAGTATCGCGACAAATTCAAGAGAAACATAGCCTATTTTGTTCTTGTTAAAGAAATTTTCTAGTTTTGAAGAGGAACATAAAAGTGGATTCATAATTTCAGAAATTCTAAT
>PGFW01063247.1:0-10853 GCA_003123925.1 Haematobia irritans | reverse complement strand
AGAAAATTTATCCAAATATATACAAAATGTGTCCAAGACCAATTTTTTATCGAGAATTTGGAAAAGTTTTCTATAAACTGGAAATTGGTCCAATGCAAATTTTTTATAGAAATTTTGCCCAAGACCATTTTTATAGAAAATTTGTTAGGGCATTTTTTGTTATACAAAAAACAATTTTTTTGATCCAAGTTTTTATAGAAAATTTGCTTGAAGCTAAGTCTTTTATAAAAATTAATTTTTTCTTATAGAAATTTTCAAGACAATCTTTTTTCCTGAATATTTCTCCAAAGCCAATATTTTATAAAAAAAAAATTTTTCAATTTATTTTTTTTAGAATATTTTTCCAATGCCAAGTTTTTATAGAAAATTTGCCCGAATTTTTTATAAAAATTAATTTTTCCTTACAGAAATTTTAAAGACAATCCCTTTTACTGAAAATTTCTCCAAGTCCAATATTTTATAAAAAAATTGTTCCAGCTAAATTTTTATAGAATATTTTTCCGAAAAAATTTTATAGAAAATTTATTCAAGACCAAATTTTTATAGACAATTTGTCCAAACCAATTTTTTATAGATAATTTTATGATTTTCCAAGTCGCGAAACTTTTTATAAAAAGAAAATGTTTATACAAAATATTCTTCCAAGACCAAAATACTTCTTACAGAAAATGTTCTCCAAAGACCAATTTTTTTTGTCAGAAATTTTGTCGGCAGACACTAATTGTCAGAAAAAAAATGTCCAGGAAAATTTTTTATAAAAATAAATTTTCTACGGGACCCATACTTCTCTTATTTAAAACAAAATTGGGTCACAAGGCCAATGTATCTATAAGAAACTTTGTTTAAAAGCCTCATTTTTTGTAAGATATAACTGCCCAAGACAATTGTCAAATTAAAGGTTTCTATAAGAATTATATAATTGTCCACCTTTTAATCAGCCCGAATTTGTCCTAGGCCAATTTCTTTATATAAGACCAGTGCCATAAACCAGTACCTGAATAAAAATTGTTCAATGATCAAATTTTTAAGTAGACAACTTGTCCATGTGAAATTTTTAAAGAAAATTGTCCAAGACCACTTTTTATAGAAAATTTTTGTAATAATAAAAATTTTACCAAGACCGAATTTTATAGACATTTGTCCTAACCCGCCCAAAATATCTTGATAATAAAAAAGCCCAAGCGCCAATTTTTTATAAGCAAATTTGTTTATACCGGCTTTTTATAGATAAATTTTGTCCAAAACCAATTTTTTTAAACAATTTGTACAAGGCCAATTATTGTATAAAAAAATTCAAGACCAAATTTTTACCTCGCGAAAATTCCAAGACAGAGTTTTTTTCCATAAAAAAAGTCATCCAGAGATAAATTTTAATTAGAAAATATGTCCAAGATCATTTTAATGTAATCAAAAAGTTGCTAAGAATAAAATTTTTCATAAAAAGACAAAGTTTTTAGGAAATTTGCCAAGGGCAAGATTTATTTATAAAAGAATAAGATCATGACCAGATTTTTTATAAAAAAAATGTTCAACAGATCAAATTTTATATGAGAAATAAAGAAGATCCCATTATTATCAAAATTCGCCTGAAAGGATAAAATTATTTCATAAACCATGTTTCCAAGACAAGTTTTTATGGAAAGTTTTGGCCGCAAGCCAAGATTTTTAATAAAAGAATTCATGCGACGCAGATTTTTATACAATCTTTAATAGAACATTGCCCAAGACAAGTTTTTATGGAAAATTTTGGGCCAATAGTAGAACATTTTTATATAATGTAAATCTTATATATAATACGCTATATTTCCCCAAGACACCATCTGTTTTAACAAAAACATCTGTCGCAACACCAATTAAATACTTTTTTTAAATAATCTTGTCATGTTACAGTTTTAAGAAGAATTGTCCATGACAAGATTTTTTAAAGAAAAATTTGTCCAAGATCCAATTTTTATAAAAAAAAACGTGTCCAAGATAATTCCAATAATTGTTATTGTATAAAGAATTTTATCCAAGTCGAGATCGGAAAATTATTGTCACAACCTTTTGTCCTAACAAGAAATCTGCTATCAAAGGCCTCTCCTTGCGATGCATCTTTTCCCTGTTTTATTCATGGACACAAGTTGTACTTCCTGCTGAAACCTCAGGAAAAAAGTGCTGAGGACGTAATAACAATCTTAAGTATTTTTATAACTAATTTTGCACTTTTCTACTAAGGTCTTCCACTCCCACTCCGTTGGTCCTGCTCAACAATCGCAGCTTCCTCTGCTTAAGGACTTTCAACGAACGCAGGTACTTCTGGTATCTTTTTTTTGTTCATTGTTTGCTGCGCATCTTTGTATTATTGCTGGTTTCAGGGATTTGTTATCTTAAGTGTTGTAACTTTTGTATTTGGTCTTTGTGCTTTGGGGCTTTGGCTTAACATCTCCTTTGTTTTGTTTCCGACCACCTTTAGAATACTATGGAAATTTTCTAGAAAAGTACAGATTTTTGAAACAGATCTGGTTTGTGTTACACGAATATAATACGAAAGGTTCATATGAAATTTTCCCTTTAATAGACCAATAAAAAAAAATAGCATACACAAAGTTACAGCATCCTTTGGTATTTCCCAGTGAAATATGTTTAATGTAGTTTACCTTCACTTGTGACACAAGCTCACAGTAGCCCTTTTTACATTTATTTTGAAATGTCCTTGGTGTCCGAGTATTAAAATAATAGTTGCTTACAATAGAACTAAGTGTTTGATAGAGATGTCCGCATATAGGGGTTGTAACAGCTTTTTTTTAACAATATTTGGTTTTACATACTGACAAATTATAGCTAAACAAAAATAAAGAAAACTTCAATAAGAAATAATAAGAAATTATCAAGGAATTTTATACGGGAAAATCAATATTTAAATGAGAATAGTAATTTAAAAACAATTTTTTAGAACAAAAATAAAATATTTGAAAAATTGATACAAAACATGTCCTACTATAATATAAAATTGCCTAAATTCTTTCATATTTTTTCAGTAAAATTTCCTATAGAATTTAAATTTTTAGAAATTTATACTTAATAGAATGTAATTTTAGCAATAAAAATTCCTGATGAGAAATGAGAATGTTTCAGAAAACTCCGATATCCAGGATAAGGAATATTGAAAAAATTTCGCTATAGGACAAGAAAATTTTTGCCTAATTATTTTAAAGAAGAAATTTCAATTTTTCAGCTAAATTTCTTTATTGACAAGAATTTTCACTAAATTTCCGACTAGAGACAAGAAATTTTCACAAAATTTATTTTAATAGAAATAAATTTTCTGTGTATAGACATGAAATTTTGTATAGAAATTTCTAAAATAGACAAGAAATTTTATATAAATGTTTAGAAAGAAATGAAATTTTCAAAAAAATTTTTCTGTGAAACAAGAAATTCTTTATACAAATTTATTTTGTTAGATAAAGAAAAATTAAAAAAAAAATCCTATAGACAAGAAATTCTGACAAGACAAGAAATTTCTGAGAAATTCCCTATAGACAAGAAATTTTGAAGGTTGAAATTGGAAATTTTCCAAAATTTCTTATCGAAATGAAGTGTTTACAAAATCTTCCTATAAACAAGACACAGACCAAAATCTGACAAAATTTCACTACAGATAGAAAAACTGCGAAAATTTTCCTATCTATATATATAGTAAAATGTCAATCTATGTTTGTTTATTTGTTTGTTTGGTTTGTTTATTTGTATGTTTCCGAGTTGGCTCCAAAACGGTGAACGCGAATTCTGACTTGTAAACTTTCAGAGATTCGTAGAGGGGCCGTTTCATGCAGTGGTGATGAATAGGGTACCTCATTTTTTTTACCTCCTCGTCCGCGGAGGGGGACCTCCTCCTTTGTCGTGAACTTTTTGAAATTGTAACCAAAAGTTGACCGGATTTGCTTGAAATTTTTCAATGAAGGGTTGGGTTGATATAGACAAAGATCCGCTACTTTATAATTTCGAGTATTTGGTGGGGTGGAGGGGGGACGCTCCCTTTTGTTCGAATTTTTTGTTTAAAGTAATGAAAAAACTTAAAATTCTCTAAATTATCTGAGATTTACAGAGAACACTGCGGTTGAGGTTATTGGAATTAATATGGTGTAGCATGATGAGTTTCATATGTGGACGGGGAGGGGACCATCCCACTTGGCGGCTACTTTTTGAACTTTGGAAAAAAATTATGGGATTTGCTTGAAAATTTTTCATTGAATGTTGGGGTTGGCCATCTGAGACAGAAAATCCGCTACATTATTTTCGATATTTGTCGGGGAGTGACCACCATATTGCCCGACTTTGTTTTTTTAAAAAGTACAGTGAAAACAAAACTAACTCCGTCCGAGACTGGAAATTTTAACGGAAAAAGTGGGTTGAGGTTATGAAATTTATATCAGGTTCCTGATTTTTTAATATTTGGTCGGGGAAATAAAAGGGCATGGGAGACGATCGGCTTCTCTAAGTATGTTACATACAGAGAAACGCATTAAAACTATTACCAAATTTACAGAGGACTTGGGAGAGGTTACGTTATTAATAGTTGATACCTGAATTTTGTGATTAATTTGGACGGCCTGCTCCCTTTAGGCTTATAATTTGCTTGACATTTTTTCTGGGACTTTACCAACAGATCAACTACATGCATACATATCGAAAATATTTGGTGCGGGAAGGAGGTTCCTCTCTAAAAAACGCAAAAAAAAAAAATTCTGTAATGTTTTTCTATTGAAAATTTTACAGGAAAAGCAGTGGAGGGAGTTAATGAACGAAAAGAGGCACTCTTCCTTGCCCCACACTTGAAGGAAAGTTTCAAGAATTTTCTTGGGAAGGTTTAGGGGTGGCTATTTCACTACGGTGTTTTTGTCGGGATTATATGTATTCGGGGAAAGTGACGTTCCTTTAAAACAATAGAGAAAATTTGAACATCTAAGAATTCTACTTTGAAAATGGTACAAGGGAACGTGGGAGGAGGGTGATTTAAATGTTTTTACAGATGATTTTTAAATTAGTATATGATTTTTTTCAGATATCTGTTGGGCGAAGGGGAAAATTGAAATAAACTTGTGTCGCGTTTACTTCGAGTAGAATTTTAGTAGGGACCAATTGTCGAGTAGTTGTGAAATTAATGAGTAGTGTACGTGCTTAGTCCGATATCAGGTGAGTGGAGCGAAGGTGGTTTTCCCCTTTTGTTCCGTACTTTATTTTTTTCTTAAATTGAAAAGTAGAGGGTTGTCCGTAAAATGGGAACGTCGGTACATAAATTTTAGCTTATTTTTGCACCACGCTTCTGCAGACTTTCTTTTTAGTAAAAGAACTTAAATTTTACATGAAATTGGGAGCCAAGGCCGTAGAGGGTGGCAATCATTTTCCAACATTTTAGCAATGTTAATCAAGAGTGGTAAAATTTTTTTACTACTTTTTGCATTTTTCCGAATTATTGATAATAAGGTGCTTAATTTTCCAGATATGTTTTGAGGAGAAGGATACCCTTTCTTTGACAAACCATAAAAAATTTACAAGAAATATAGTAAGATGTGGTCCAACTACATTGAATAGCAGAACATTATTTAAAAAAATTTGCGAGGAAATGGTACACCCTCTCCCCGACATATTTTGATTTAAAAGACGGAACCCGGTTTTACATCATGCAAGTTGTGCCGTTTACGAAAAAGCAAGTAGATCCCGATTTGTTTGAAAGAATTCAAATCTTTTCGACATTTGGTTTTCAGCCGAAGGATATGGTTGACTCAAGTTTTACAACTGCAAAAGTTCCTACACGAATAGCGCTTTCGAGAAAGGTCGCAGCGAAGGGCGGCCGGCGTTACGCCTAGTAGAATATAGATTGTTGGTTGAAAAATTTGAGAAAAGAAAATTTGGCGAAAATTTTCTAAAATAGAGAAACAATTTAAAGAAATTTTGTTATAGACAAGAAAATTTTTCAGCCAAAACTTTCCTATAGACAAGACATTTTTCAAAAATCTTCATAATAGACAAGAATTTTTTATACAAATTTCCTATATATAAAGAAATTTCTATATACATAGAAATTAATCACCTGGGCGATTAGCTTTGCTTCCGCTTCTAATAGAGTAAAATTCGCTCTATCATTTTAATAATCTGCCGATTCCCCAATGGTTTGACGAAAAATTGGAGCATGGAATTTAAAGAATTTTTTTCAAAAATAAAATTTTGAAAATGTTTAGTATAAAAATGTTTAATAAGGGTGAATTCTTTTTGAGGTTAGGATTTTCATGCATTGAGTAAATTTGACAGATCACGTGGGATTTCAGACATGGTGTGGCAAAGAGAAAGATGCCTCAGCTATGCTTTGACATTTCATCATGAATAGACTTACTAACGAGCTCACAGACGTCGAATTTTCAGTGGAATGAGGCCCTAGAAAAGTTTGGCAAGAAAATTCGCGCTTTTTTATCGACAAATTTTTGTTCAGCGATGAGGACTCATTTATGGATTGAATGGGCTACGTAAATAAGCAAAAATTGCCGCATTCATGGAGTGAAGAGCAAACCAAGAAGCCGTTCAAAGAACTGCCATGCATCCCGAAAAAGAATGCACACTGTTTTTGCTGTGGTTTTACGCTGGTTGGAATCATTTGGGAACGCGTAATTTTTTCAAAGATGCTAGTTGGACGCAACGTTACGGTGAATGGCGATCGGCTATCGTTCGATGCTGTACAAACTTTTTGTTGCCAAAAAATGGAAGACCTGAACTGGTTGACATGTGGTTTCAAACAAGGATGGCGGCTAACTGGCCACAATCAAGCTCGCGAATTCTATGGCATTTTTGAGGAAAACTTCGGAGAACAATTCTCTCAAAGCAAATGGAGCGCGGTAAGTTGGCGCACCAAGATCATGGCGAATTTGGACCGCCTTTTAGAACTATTTTTTGTGGGGCTCGTCAAGTCTTAAAGTCTACAGAAATAAGCAGCTACTATTCCACTTTGGAAAGACCAAACTTTCCGAAGAAATTCGGGCTATTTCCGGCCGAAATGCTCGAAAAAAAGTTTGCCCAAAATCTGGACTTTTTCCGAATGGACCGAAAACCTAAAAGGCAGGCCGCGGTCAAATTTAAATGAAATTATCTTCACAACAAAAGTAAATGTCATGAGACCAATACTAATGTGTTCAAATAACGAACCCGATGAGATTTTTGCAATTTTTATGCGTTTTTTTTTTTTTTAAAAAGTTATCAAGCCTCTTAACAAATCACCCTTTATACTATAAACTTTGCAAAAGTTTCTTTATATATATTTTTTTTAAAAAAAGAAAATTTCCTATAAGAAATGTTAATTTAAGAAAATTTCCTATAGAAATTAAAATTTTCAAATTTTTCATCTAGAATGAAATTTCAGAAACTTATTCTCTAGACATTGAAAATTGTTCAGATAATTATCCCTATAGAAATGCGAAATTTCCAGAAAATTCCTTATCGAAAAGGAATATTAAAAAAAAAAATCCTAAGTAGAACAAATTTTGCCTAAATTTAAAAGAAAATTTAATTTTCACAAAATTCCTTATTGACAAGAAATGTTGACAAAATTTCCTATAGACAAGAAATTTTTACAAAATTTTTAATAGAAATTAAATATTAACAAAATTTTCTGTAGAGGAAAAAATTTTGAAAAAAAAAATTTTATAAGACAAGAAATTCTAAAGAAAATTTACTATAGACCAGAATTTGAAGAGATGAAATCTTTTACAAAACTTTCTTATGATGAAATTGAGAATGTTTACAACTTTCACAGAAAGTGTTTCTATAAAGACAAGAATTTTTACAAATCGTCCTATAGATAGAAAAGTTTTATAAATTTCCTATTACACCGAAGAAATTTTGGATAAAATTTTTAGTAGAAGTGGAAAGTTTCACAAAATTTCTTATAAAGATGACATTGTGGAGAATACTTTCTTACAGACAAGAAATTTCGACAAAATTTCATACATAAAGAAGAAAGAAGAGAAAAATTGAGGGAAATTCTCTATGACAAGAATTTTTGGGAAAATTTTCCTATAGAGCACAAAAGTATTCAAAGAAACATTTCACACTCTAAGAGACAAGGAGACATTCTTTAACAAAATTTCCTACAGACAAGGAAATTTTGCAGAAAAGTTTTTCGTATAGACATAGATATTTGTCACAAGCTTCAAAATTTTAGCAGAGAATTTCCTAGCAACAGAAATTTTGTTGAGATGAATAGACAAGAAATTTCTCAACATAGCTTTCCCTAACAGGACAAGAAAAAATTTTGACAAAACACTTTCCTATAGACAGGAGAAAATGTTGTTACGAAAACTCAGAAACGAGACACAGAAAATTTTGACAAAATTTCCTGTAGATCAAGAAATTTTGAGCAAATGTGCTCTTGAGCAATACTTTTCAAATTTCCTAATAAAGAATAAAAATACAAATTTGACAAAAATTCTCTAATAGAAATGAAATTTTCACCACATTTTGTATAGGGAACAAGAAAATTTTCACAAAATGTCTATAAACAAAAATTTTAGAAAAGTTCCTATAGCAAGAAAATTTTTAAAAAATTTCCTCAATAGAACAAGCAGTTTTCACAAAATATCCTATAAAAAAGAAATTTTGCAAAAATCTTTTATAGCCAGTAAAATTGTCTATAGACAAAAATTTTTCGACGAAATTTCCTACAACAAGAAGATATTAAAAAATTTTAATAGAAGATGAAAATTATCAGAATTTTTTTTTATAGACAAGAAATTTCCACAAAAATTCCTATAGTAATTAATTTTCAACAAATTTTCCTGTAGGAAATGAAATTGTGATAAAATTTCTAATAGAAGAAAATTTTTAAAACTTTTTGTTCAATTAGAAATGAAATTTTGCGACAATATATTCTATAGACAGACATTTTACAAAATTTCCCAATAGATAAGAAATTTTGACAAAATTTTTATAGAAATCGAAATTTTCACAAACAATTTGCTATAGAAATTAAGTTTTCCTCGAAGAATTTTCAGAAAAACAAGAAATTTGACAAAATTTCTTATAGACAAGATTACAAAATTTTCTATAGACAAGAAATTTTTAACAAAACTTGCCAAAACAGATGAAATTTTTACCAAATTTCGCTTTAGACGTGAAATTTTTTGAAAAATTAAAATTTTGAGAAAAATTCCTGTAGAAAACAAAATTTTTGAGAGAAATATTCCTTAGAATGAAATTTTGAGAAAATTTCTGCAGACGAAGAAATTTTAACAAATTTCTTGTAGACAAGGAAAATTCTGAAAAATACAAAATTTCAATATAGAAATGGACTGTCTTTTTGTTACAATTGTTTTTATTTTGTTAAATTTAAAGTAACTAATCGAAAGAAATAAATTTAGATAATGTTTACATATATAACGGTAAAGATTGACCATTAAGAGCTGCATCTTGGTTATCTTGAACTTTAGTGTATGGACAGTCAAATCCATTCAGCTGTTACGATTAAACGCAAAGTAGCCATCTCAATCTGTCGATTGTGGGTTTATCAAGGGTGGCTACTAGTCACTTTATGCACAGTGGGCTTCATAGTGCTCGAAACTAGTTGTGTTGCGGTTGTACTTGCATTGGTGCGACAAGCAATGGGTTTACACCACAAATAAGCTTTCGTATTTACACAGCCATTTCCCTCCCGCTTGTTCCTTTTGTGCCAATGGCCTGTGCAATTGTCCCTTCCGCAGTATGTCAAATATAGTGGTGGTGGACGTGGTTTATTTGTCTAAAAAGGAAGACGACAGCAGTTGTAGGTCGCCACCATTACAGGGAGGGGTTCAGTATAGTGTTTCGTCCTTATATTTCCTTTTCTTTTGAATGTGCGATATTTGTACGCGTGTACTCTACTAACGTAATTGTTGAGTTTGTATGCTAGTCTAAATACTTGGTGGGGTCATTTGGCTTTGTTGTGGTCCTGGCCTGTTCACGTTCTTAAGCATTTGTTTTTGGTCTTGATATAAGTATTGCTACTGCTTCAATGTTTTATTTGGTTTTGTTTTGTTCTGTTTTCAGTTTGGATAATTTTCATGATTCCGCTGTGTACGCATTGGCAATTGCACATTGTTTGTGAAGATACTTTGCCAGGTGCTGTTAAAGTGGGGTGTAAATTTAATATTTAATTTAACAAAGAATATTTTACATAAATGGGGCATATAATAGGGTTGCGCGCCGGCTCGGATGGTCAATGAATTTTTTTTTAAATCTTATTTCCCAGATAAGAAAGAAAAACAGATAATATAGATTTTAAGACTTTAAATGAAATGTCATCTAATGAAACCCTATTTTTAGGGAACAAAAATCCTCATTACCAAAATAATATTGGAGATGAATTTAATTTAAATTGGGAAGCAATTAATTATTTATGATCAAATAATATCGCAATGATAATTAAATGTTTTATTTAATAATATTTTATGTATATCAGCTCATAGCTATTTACACTATCTTCTAGGTCTAACAAAGAAAAAACACTATTTTTGTTTTGTCTAAAAATTCGTTTTTATTTATTCAACATAGTTCCCTTCGAAGAGCGATACAACGATTTATCGAGACCTTCCAATATTTTTGAATACCATTTTGGTAGTGGCTCCTTCGCTTTGCCTCCCTAATAGGGCCTCAGTTTCGGCGATCAACCTCTTCATTTGCAGGCCAAATTTTTTTCGCTAGCGAGCATACCTTATTGGGGTCTGGAGAAGCAAGAAAAAGTCGCTGGGGCCAGATCTGAGAATACGGTGGGTGGGAAGCAATTCGAAGCCCAATCCATTGAATTTGGTGCCAATCGTTCTGCAAATGCGACTTGTGCACGGTGCGTT
>PGFW01063214.1:19698-32526 GCA_003123925.1 Haematobia irritans | reverse complement strand
AAAAAAAAACAAATTCAACACATATATTTGTGGACCCAAATTACCTCAAGATTTGCAATTAAGGCAATTCAGATAAAAATTGTGTTATCTAGACACGAAAGAAGTCAAATCGGGAGATCGGGGAACCATACCAAAGCATGGACAGGTATACATCATACTCGGCACACCTCTTTGTGTACCTGAAGTACCTTCGTATTTGCGATTTGAAATCAAATCGTATAAAAATTGCGGTGTATAGAAGCCCAAGAAGTTAAATATGGAGATCACCACATTCGGCACACGTCTTTGTGACGGGAGAGCGATCTATATGGGGGACTAAAACGTCCCAGCATAAAAGCGTCGCCCAAGAAGTAGTGAAAATGTTCTTTTTGGATCCGGAAGTAGGGCGAAATTGGCCCAGAAGCGATGAATTTAACATGGGTTTGTCATAGACGGATATCCACCATTTCAACATCGTTGCAATGAATTTGCATCAGTTCTTAATGTGTAATCCGAATTAGAAATTTGTGAATACCTCAAATAATATTTTTAGTAATTTTTAATACGGTTGATCTCAGTATATGATTAAAAATTCGCAATCGCAGAATGGATTTATCGTTCTTTTCGACACAATTTTAATAATTTGTACCATTTTAATAATTCATACTCTGCATTTAATCTATTTGGAACAAAAAAGGTTAAAAATACCCATTAAATATACTAAGAAAGGGAGTTATAAAAATTGAATCAAAAGAACTTCATGCGTAGTTAAAATAAGGAACATCTTTGGGAGTACATTTTTGGAAGTGCTTTTAAAGTTGTGCCTTTAGAACAACTTCAAATTTTTTGCTATGGTGGACCGATACTCACCATATATATGGACCTAAGGTATGTTCAATTTCTGGCAATCGGATGAAAATTTTGGTGTAAGATTCTCAAAAACCATATCGGTTTATATGGGAGCTATATCAAAACCTGAACCGATGTAACTCATCTTCGAACTTGGCCGGCATGCAGACAAAAGACGAATCTCTGCCAAATTTCAGGACGATAATACCATTATTTTAGGCTATAGCGTGATTACAACATACAGACGGATCGTCTTAGAAATTCTTCCTGATCAAGAGGACATATACTTTATATAGTCGACAACAAAATATGAAGTTAATTGCCTTTCGAAATAGTATACTCAAATTTTACCTCGTTTGGAATACGAAAAAAAGGTTAGGTAAGGTTGAAGTTGCAGCCGGATTTAGTTTCAGGCTCACTTAGACTATTCAGTCCATTGTGATACGAAAGAAAGTTTTCTTATGAGATATGGAAACAGGTCATCAGTGTGTATTGAAATGTTTTCTAAAATAGAATAGTATGGCGAAAAATTAGGCATACATATTAAGAGACAGCATTGAATTTGGTGCCATATATAATGGAGCGACGTCCAATTTAAATTTTAATATTTAATTTAATAAGGGGGTTTCAACGCTCTTGGGTTGTCCAAAACAACTACCAATTCGGTGGGTTCAACGTAAGAAAACTGCAAATGCCCATATCTACTAATTGGTTTAACAGCTTCGAGACGTTGAGTTGTAAACCTTAAATTCCTGAGTTTGGATAGTTGGGGTGTATTTACTTCTTTGTTGGTTAAACAACAAAAGCATGTTGTTTACAAAGTCCATGGCAGGAGACAACAATAATGAAATGCGATCGTTATACATAGAACAACAAACGAAATTTACACACAAGAGTAACTGAACATCGAATGGACATTAGGTTAGGTTAGGTGCAGCCCGATGTATCAGGCTCACTTAGATATCTCAGTCATTGTCGATACAAACATTGGTGAACTTCTCTCTTATCCTGAGTGCTGCCGATTGCCATGTGTAAGGCTCCAATGACAAGGGACCTCCGTTGTATCTATAGCAGAGGCTGGCCGAACGCGGTGCGGTCCACATTGCGGCGAGGTGAAACCCACTCTAGAGAGAAGCTTGAAACCCGGCTCGAAAGAATGCGACCAGCTTATCTGAGCGGTGGGGAGTAATCACCGCGGAAGAACTTGTTTGGTTTCGGCGCCTCGAGCCAGGAATCGAACCACGACCTTCGTGTATGCCCAAGGCCGGCATGCTAACCCATTACCACGGTGCTCCCGAATCAGCGTTGCCAATTTAGCTTTTTCCGCTAATTGTGGTTTTGTTGAAGAACGTTTACGGAGATAATACATCTAGCGTTTTAGCTTTTTCTGGCTTTTTTCATGACCTTTTAGCTGATTTTGGCTTTTTATTTTCGACATGTTCCTATTGAAATATGGATAACGAAACTTTTTTTGTAGCATTTGTATTTCTCTTATATAGGAACTGTGGGTTCCTTGTCCAAAAAGCCGATAAAGTAGTTTTTGTCCTTTATACGAGGTAGTTTAAGTGACTTCAACTTAAAGATGGGTAATTTCATGAAACGAGGCTAGGGTCAAATCGGGAAAAACTATTTGCTAAAATTAATGAGATTGTCTTATAAATTGGGAGTTTTTTCTTTTGAATCACAAACCAAAAGAGCGTTCAAAAAGGAAGAGGTTTTTCAACATTTATTTCTACTTAAAGTCGAGTCTGCAATTTTGAAAGTAAGTTGTCGCGTGTAGCACCGGTTTTGAAAGCACTTGTGATAGCTCATGAAGGAAAGGTGAAAAACGAATAAAGTCAAATTTGACGGCACCCCCCCCCCTTGCCCCCACCCCCCCCATCGGATCATTAGTGTACAAAAATCTTGGAACCGAAATTAACGCATAATTACAAGGAACTAGAGTCTTGTGAATGTGGTATATTTTTTAACATCAAAAGAAGGCAATAAAACATTCGTAGTGATTGGACAAAACAAATCTGCTGATTTATTAATCTGGAATGGATACATTCTACGAAAATTGAAACAAATAGGTTGTGTAGGTAAAATTTTCGAAATAAAAGTTATTCAGTATAGGATTTGCAAGACAGGGTTAAAAATGGGTTTATTCTCTGGGTACAATTAGGAAAATTATACACGATCACGAATGTATGATTAAGTTGCTTAAAGACGAAATATTACCTTGATGATTTTCTAAATGCAGTTCATAGTGACATTGTGCAATCATATCGGCAGCGATTGGACTTGTTGCATGATTAACCAAGCTGATAATGCAACTTTACTGGAAAAATGTTTTTCCTAGGAAACATAAACGAGACCACGAAAAATGTGATAGTAACTCAAAATGTATCGAGTACGCAAACAGACTCAGATTTTCTTACAGTCTCACAGAAATGGAATTAAGAGATTAACCTAGCAATTAAAATAATCAATGGCAGTTGTAGAAGGAAATAAAGGCCTTTAAAGATCGTTAAATTTCAATCAACAAATGTGAATCTTTGAGTCAAAAAATTAAGCTTTTTCTGCTATTGTTTTTTTAGATTTTTAGCTTTTTTTTGCCAAGTCTTTTTGGACAAATCCTAGCGGGTTTTTTGGTCAAACATTCTGCAACGCTGCCCGAATGGACATAGAAAAGAAAACCCGGAGAGTACAGCATTAGGTCACACATGTATTTCTGGCCCATGGACCAACACAGCTGATTTTGCAAAACGTAGCGCATACTAAGAGGTAAAAATTACATACCATCGCGTTGAATCCGCTCGGATGATGAAGAGCTGAAACTTCTCATTTGAAATTTGAAAACTCGGAATAGTCAGCCCGCAAACATGAAAAATCAACCCTTCCATCAACGCACAAACAAAACCATATGACAAGTGTTTCAACGCACTCGAACGCATGAAAAGTTAAAAGTCTCGTGCAACTTCAGCGGCTAGTGAGCCAGTTACACCCGGGGCATTTTGCGTGTTCAACTCAAACAATAGTGATTTCCCACATTTTAACTTTTTCTCTGACACTTGGCATATAACGTCACCACGCATGACGCATGGGTATGATCCACCTTAATCAACCTTAAACGAGGAAAATAAAGAGAGACCACCGTAGACTAAGGCGACACACGACACGAAGAAATGAATGTTAAAGAGGACACTTGACGAATTTTGAAGCGTTAGTAGCAGAGTTGCAATATCTTAATTCACTGTGATACTCAAAAAAAAAATTTTTTAACCCCCCCCACCTTGGTTTGTTTTGTTTCTATCCTATTTTGCATGATTTAGATGCTCAGCATTGTCCGCATCAAAATCTTAACCCTCGTCTTCTAGACAACCGTGATCAGCCATAACGTATAAGACCGTTTAAATGTCAAATTTTGAGAAAATAATTTGGTAAGTTGAAATCCCAGCAACAGAAATCAATTATAAAATTGGAAAGCACTTTAAATATATTTCATACCTGCCTGGCACCATTCTGCACAAAGTTAGGGGCAGAATTCAGCGATATTTCTCTAAATGTGTAAGTCGTCGTAATAGCGGCGCGGACGCAAAATTATTAAAAATTTGTAAAGTGTGGAATGCTGAATTAGCGTAATTCCGCTGCACTGTTTCGTAAGCAAGAGAAATTTTCGTGTTTTTTTTATCACGACTTCTTACGACGAACATTTGTCCGGAAGACGGATGATTGAGTCAGAACAATAGCAATCAGTTGATGTATTCTGAAGGGATAAGGACGTATTGTTGAAGGACCGCATCAACTTTCATTGTGTGTCTCTTGGTTTTGTGTATGTTGAATTGAATTCAAGGTAAGAACTTACTGTTGCGGCCCAGCAACCGCGGACCGGCCGCAGCTAGTATAAATTATGAAAAAGGGAGACTATTACTAATGTGGTTCATTTCAAATTTTTAAAGGAGTATATTGCCGCTAACTCTGGTAGTACTTTAGCGGCTATAATGGGTTCCATATTCGAAAGTAGTATCTGCATTCTTGAGCGCACTAAAGCTGTTAATGATTTCCCTCGTGTAATGTACCGCTTCTGAAAGCGCTGAATTTCATACAAAGGAGAAGCGCATTAAGTGGGACATTTCCTATAAACTCATCCAGTGAATTCCTCGCAGAGGTAAGAGCTGATTGGACTCTTGACTTCCATTACAAAGCTCCCTGAAAATTCAGCCAGGTTTTTGCTGGGAATGCTTCAGTTAAAAAAGGTAATCGAAATTCAAATAGACGAAATCCCCTGGAAGAAGTCAACAATATTACAACGTTGGATAGCAACAGTGTCAAAAGTTTTTCTAATCAACAAATTTAGGTCCACATTAGCTAAAGAAACATAAAAGGAACAGACATATTGACCCAACCGCAAACGATTAAAATAAAAAGTTTATACTCCCTTCCCTTATTCTAGCGGTGTTCTAGCCTATACATTACCATGGTAACTCCGTTACAAAAACTTGGATCATCTCTAACTGGATTTACACTGGCTTGTCATAGACAGGAACGTATCCCATTTGTGATCCATGCCATGTGCTTTAGAAGTTGTGCTTTGGATGTCATTGGATAGAGAAAAAACCTTCTCAAAAGAACTTCCATGGAAGTGAAAAAGTCAAAACGGAACAGATTCAAAGCATCCAGCGGGGATGAATTTTAACACATTTTTTCTTTTTTATTGATTTTGTATCTTTTGCAAACGCTGTAATTGTCCTCAAACTGCATCAAATTCGTTGCGAAATTTAATTGTCCCGAAAAGGACTCTTCGGAAGTGAAAAAAATCATGGACGGATCCCGGGATCGCTTTAAAAGAAATGTTGTGACTTTGTCCAAAAGGACTGCAGTTCCAAGTGAAAAAACTTGGGGGAAGGGGGGGGAATCCGGGATGCGTTGTAAAAATAAATGTTGTGGCAACAACGTCCAACGTCTTTTTCTGGCAGAGTATGGGCGATTGAACGTAGTCTCTTGTACGCGACGAGATTATAAAACTAATTCTCAGGGATGGAGAGGACACATTGACCACACGAAGCTCAGAATTGTTTCCATTCAAATTTCCATTGATGGAGCAATGCCGAAAATGGGTTTTACAAGGTTTGTCATCAAAAAGATATGGAAGACCCCAATATACTCTTTTTTGATGGAGGTGTAAAAACGAAAAAATAATGCAGCAATAGACATGCTATAATAGACATCTATATGCTAAGAACATTGGCTAAATATGGTACTCGTATCTACATACAGAATTATGTTAATAAATGTTGTTAAATGGAATGATAACGAAACTGTTAGCAGTAATCCCAGTTCGGTTGTAATTAGTGGTTCAAATTGTTAGCTATATATATCTTTCACGTCATATTAAGCCTTGAATTTCTATGATCCTTAACATATCAAACTACATTTTATTACTCCTCCTTTATGGGAAAAAAAAAGATAGACAGAACGAATCAAATTTTAGCTTTAGTATAGATGAATTTCAGATTTAACACGTGGGCCTGTTAGAGTGTGGGGTGCCTTTATATGATAGCTTCGCTTTGCTTGGGCACTTTAGCATCAACATCTTGTGATTTCTGAAGATTAAGTAGACAACAAAGATTCTCAACATTTAGGCCGAAGGCCTCTAGTCGGCCGTTAGAAATACGTTTATTATACATGCTTTAATTATAAGCATCATTAGAATACATAAAATTACACTATAAACTTAAAAAATACACAAAGGGTCCCCCAAATAGAATTGTTGGTTACCCTATTTTATTTCCGCTTTTAATTCAAGTCCCAAAGTAAAACAAATAATAAAAAAAGAATCGGTTTAAACCTTCCAAACCTTTTCCCAAAACGCCAAAAAATTTAAAAACCCAAAAAAAAAACCCAAAAAGGACCCCGTCGTTCAAAGTAAAGAACGGTTGGGGGGGGAACAAACGGTTTCCCCCCCAAACGCGGACCCCCTTTTTTTTTCCGGTCCCCGCGCGCCGCGCAGGAGGGAGGGGGAGTGGGGGCAAGAACGAATATTCCCCCAATTTATAAATCTGGGATCTCCTTTTTTTTTTTTAAACTTCTTCACGAAAAGGCCCCCCAAGTAAAAAAAATACCATCTGTCCCCCCCCATGTGTTTATTTTCTTTTAAGAATGACAAAGATTTTTGTTTTTTTTTACTGGTTTTTTACCTAAGAGTGTAAAAAAACAACTCACTCCCAAAAACCGAAAATAAAGCAATAAAAAACCCCTTAAACCCTTTTTCTCTTTCCTCCCTTTAAAACAAATGCCCCCCCGAAAAAAAAAGCCCACCCTTCATAAACTTTTTTGTTTGCGACCTTCTTTTAAAAACCAAAAATATCAACAAATATACTCTTTTTTTAACCTTTTAATTTTTTTTTTGTAAAACCCCATTTGTTTTCCCAATTCGGAAGACCTAACGTCTTCTTTTTTTAAGCCCCCCAACCTGAACCCAAAAAAAAAAAAAAAAATTAAGCCAGATAAAAAAAACAACACACGGACCAGTGGGGGGGTGGTTGAAGTTAACAACCCAACACCAAAAATTCAATACCCAAAAAATTTACTAAAAAATAAAGCCCCCAATCCCCCCCTTCAAAAAAAATCTTGGAAAAGAATTAAGACTTCTGAGTTTTTTTAAATTGGGGTAAGTTTCTTTTTTCCAAACTGCCCCCAAAGTTTTTCCCCCGAACCCTTCTTTTTAAAAATACAAATGATTGGAAACCGAATTTCCCTTCTTTTCCGTAAAAATAAATTTGTGGGGGTTTTAAAAAAAAGTTTTTTTGTTCCCTTTTTTGGAACGCGGCCGCAAATTACAAGGCCCAAGAAACCGCCCCTCTTTTTTTTTTTGGGCCTCAAATATGGGACTTTGTTTTTTTTTACGGGGGGAAGAAAATCCATACCCCTTCGGTTTCCCCCCGTAAGGAAAGGGCTTTTTTTTTAAATCTTGGGATTTAATCAAACGGCCCAAAACAATTGGGGGGGGTGGGATTCCGCGCCCCCCGGGAAAAAACCTTGTTTTTGAAAAAAATTCTTTTTCCTTTAAAATAGTCCCCCCGGCCCCCCGTTAAAAAAATCAAAAAAAAGTAATCCTTTTTTTTTTTGTTCCCCCCAATACTTTTTGGCCAAATTCCCTTTTCTTTTCCGTTCCCCTGCCCTTTTTTTCCCCTCAATGCCCCCATCTTAATAATTAACCGAAGTGCTTTTTTATGCCAACCTCCAAAAATTTTTCCCCCCCAAAATTCGGGCTTGTTTTTTTTTTTTTTTTTTGAGCCCTTTGCGGGGTCCTTTCCTTGTTTGTTCCACCGATAAGACCCGGCGTACTTAAAAAAGCCGGCTTGTTTGTTTACCTTGTTCTTTTGCGGGTGGCCCCCCAAAAAAAAAAAAAAAAAAAAATTAAAAGGGGCCAAATGGTCCCCCCCTGAAAATTTGTGGGGGCATTCTTTTTTTACTGGTTTATAACCCGGTTACAAAGGTTTTTTGGTTTTTTAGTGGGGAAAACCAAAAAAAACGTCCCCCCATTCTAAGAAATGGGTGGGTAAAAAAAAATTAAGAACCTGGACGAAACCTTAAACAAAAGGGAATTTGAAAAAACCAAACGGTTTCCCCCCCAAAAAGCCCTTTTTTTTTTTCTTTTTTCGGTCCCCCCCCGAATAATCAAATCAATTGGACCCATTTGAATAGCCAAATAAACCCACAACCAACCCCGAAATGTTCCAACCAATTTTCATTTCCCCCCCCGTTTCCCCCCCAAAACAAAACCCCTCCCAAAAAAACATTGGGTCCCCCCTTTTTTGGTTTGTTTTCTTTTTGTCCCCCCCGTTTTTGTTTTGGGGGCCCCGCCCCCACTTTAATTACAGTTTTTTTTTTTGGTTACGCTTTTTTTTTTTTTTTTCTTCCGGAAGCCCCCCAAAAAAAAAAAAAATTCTTCTTTCGGGCCGGCTTTTTCCCCCTTTTTCTTTTTTAAGAACGTAATTTTTCCCGCATTTAAAAGCGGAAAATTTTTCCCCCCCCAAAAACGGATTTGTTTGGGGATCATTCGGTCCCCGGTTAAACCTTTCCCCCGTCCAGATAATTGGTAAAAACCAACAAAAATTTCCAACGATTCAAAGGGACCCCCGGTCGTTTTTCTTTTTTGTTTCCTTTTTTCCCCCCCTTCCCCACAAATTGTCCCGCCGGTCCCTTTTCCCCCTTTCAGAAAATGTTTTTTTGACCCCCACGGTTTGGCCCCGGGCGGGTTTAACCTACCCGAGTTTTTTCGGGTGGGGGGGGACCGCCGGGCCCCGGGGGGTAAAAGCCTTCCAAAGGAAAACCGTTTTTTGGCGATCAATTGGGGGGCCCCCCCAATTGGATTTTTAAATATTTTTTTTAATGGGGGAAAAGGTTTTTGGTCCCGGGGTTCCCCCCCGGGGTTTTTTTTTGTTAAACCATCCCTCCGGCGTCTTTGTTTTTCGAAAATTCACCCCTGCCCCGCCGGATCCGGGGGCCCCCCTTGGCGGGGGAACTAGAGGGGAAAGGAAGGTGGGGGATTACAAAAAAAAAAAAACCCCACCTTGCCTGTTTTACTTAAAACCGGGGTGTCCCCTGAAAAAACCCCCCAAAATTTCCGCCCCCCCCCCTTTCCCCAGAAAAAAGCCCCCCTTTGGGGGCCAATAAAAAGAACCCCTTTTGGGTTTGGGGAAAATCTCCTTCCTTCAAGACAAACACAAAAACGGGGGGAAAAAAGGAGGAAAAAGGAAAAAAAAAAAGAAGAGAGAATTTTCAACCAAAAAAAGTTTCCTTTTAAATGCCAAGCCTTTTTTTCCTTTGGGGGAGAAAGGGCGGGATTGGTTCAAAGAAACGTTAAAAAAGTAAAAACAGCCCGAGTTGGTTTTTTTTTGGTTTATTCCCACTCTTTTCCCCCCCTCTTAGTTTTCCCCGGGCCAGCCCCGGAAATCCGCGCAAAAAAAAAGTGGGATCCAAACCCCCAAAACCGCCGGGGAAGGAATGGAAAAATTAAAAAAGCAAAAACCCGGAAACCGAAAACCCAAAACCTTTCCCCGATAAAAAAATTAATAAATCCAATGGGGCCCCATCGAAATCCGCAAACGTTTCTGGGAAAAGGCCTGAAAACCCCGCCCCCGGTCCCCCAAAACAAAAGTCCCCCGTAAGTTTAACGCCCGCCCCCCCAAAACCCGGTGGGGGGTTTTCCCCCCCCCCCCCCCCCCCAGAAATTGAAAAAAAGCGCACCAAAAAGAACTCGCGAAACCGAATGTGGGAGAAAAAAAGAACAACCGAACGTTCCCCCCCCCCCTTTTTTTTTGGAATCCGGTGAAAAATGGTCTAAAACCAGAATATTGGCGACCCCGAAAAGGTTTTTTTAAACGACGAAGATGGGATCCAACACAAAATCCGTTTTTTTTGTGTCCCGCTAAAAAAAATGCCCCCGGGGAATACCCCTTTTTTTAAAAAAAAGAAAGCGCCGAAGAACTGGGCCTCCCCGGAGGCCCAAAAAAAAAGGCGTACCCAAGACAAAAAAAATAGACAAAACCGTAAAAATTAAAGTGGGCCCCCAACCCCCAACGACCAAAAAAAACAACAAGGAACCAGATGGGGGAAAAGTTTGCCTTGGTGTTGCGGGGGAAAACCGGGAAAAAATTTCCCGGAAATTTGTTGGGACGCCCAATCCGGGGTGGTCGGGGTTTTTTAAATCGTTCCCCCTTTATCCCAAATGTGTCAAACTGATTGATTCGTTCGACGAAAGAAAAGCCCCTTTTGGAAACGGTGGTTTTTTTTTTCAATTCCACTTTTTTTTTTTTTTTTAAGTTCCATTCCCCACAATAACTTACCCCCCAATTTTTTTTTTCTTTAAAAAAAGATTGGGGGACCGGTTAAAATTTTTTTTTTTTTTTTTTCAAAAAACGCGATAAACCCAACCCCTTGGAAAAAACCGGTTTTTTTTTTTTTTAAATACCCAGTAAAAACCAGACCCAAACATTTCCCCAAAAAAGGAAACCATTGGCCCCCACTAATTTTTGGGCCCCAAAAAAAAAACGCAAAAGGCGTTTTTAAAAAACCCCGGCCCTGTTTAAAAAAAGGTTAACCGGCGGGGTCTTTTTGAAAAAAATCGGTTGAAACAAAAAAAAGAAAAAAGAAACCGGCAAAGGGCCTTTTTTTTCAAAAAAAAAAAAGCAAAAAAAAAATTTTGGGAAAAAACCAAGATTTGGTTTGGGGGGGGAGGGGGCCAAACTTCAAAAAAAATCTTTTGGGGCGTTTTTAAAAATATAAATTGGGGCCCAAAAAAAATCTCGGGAAAGAAAAAAGGCAGAAAAAGACCGGAAGCGAAGATGCCCCCCCGAAAGGGTAATGACCCCAAAAGGGGATTAAAACCTTCGGAATTACGCCCCCAAACTATAGATAAAAAAGATTCAAAGTTTTCGCGCCCCCGGAATCAAAAACATGCCTGGGGGTGGATCAAGGATTACGACCTTTTTTGTGTCCCCTTTTTAAAGGGAAACCCGAGGGTGGATGTTTCCCCCTTTTTTTTCCCCCCCGTAAAGAAAGTCCCAAAAAAAAAAATAATTTTTTTTTGGAAAAGCCCAGTAGGGCCCCGGTTTTTTTTTTTCCTTTTTGTTGGGGCGGTTATTTTCTTTTTTGCCGGGCCCCCGTCCCAAAAAGAAAAACCTTTGTTTTTTTTAAACAAAATTGATACGAGAAGAAAAAATTTCCGGGGTTTTCCCCCAAATCCCATTAAATAAGTACGGTTTGAAAGAAACCCTTGGGCCAAAAAAAAAGTGGGAAAGAACTTACCATCATTTTAAAAACTTCCAAAAAAAAGTAAAAAATCTTCCCCCCCCCAAAAATGGAAAGAGGGAAGGGCACCCCTATAGTAAATTTTTTGGGGGTAAAAAAATGAACATTTTTTTTGGGTTTTTTTGGGGGGTAAAAACTCCCAACCACCCCCCCCCCCCACCGTTTTCCCCGTTGTTTTTTTTTTTGCTGGCTTTTTTAAAAATGGTACCCCCCCAAGCTGGGCTTAAAACCGTGTCCCCCCCCTTCCCCGATTGAAAAAAATGGGGGTAAACAAAAGAAATTTAAAGGTTAAAAGTTTAGGTGAAACGGCCAAAAAGTTGATGAATAAAATTTTTTTTTTCTTTTTTTAAAGTACGGCAAACAAAGGTTCTTTTTATAAAAAAGGCTGTTCCCCCTTTTTTTTTTTTCTTTTCCCCCGGCAATTTGGGTAAGGAATAAAGAAGTTTGAGGTTTTTTAAGAAATTGCCTTAAATTCCGTTTTTTTGGGGATTTGTAAAAAAAAAAAAACCAACCCTGGGAGAAAAAACCCTTTGGTCCCCAGAAATAGTAATTTTAAAAAAATTTTAACAATGGAACAGAATGGGGGGGGGTAAATACTGGCTTTTCGGTGGAAAGTTTTTTTTTTTAAAAGAGAATTCCCCCAAAGCATCTTTTTTGTTTTTAGATGGGATTTTTTTTTTTTTATTTCCCCCCCCCCCTTGGGCCCCCAAATAATTAAAATGGGAAAACCCCCCCACCGAAAAAAGGGCGGCAAATTGGAAACGTTTCAAAAACCCGTTTTCCCTTAAAAAAACCTGGGGACCGTTTCTGTTATTTTTGGTTTTTTAATTTTGCCGGTTGGAGGTTTTTTGAGTAACCCCCCGATTTTTTTTTTTTTTTTAAAAACTTATTTTTTTTACTTTTTTTCTTTTTTGGGCCCCCCGCCCCTTCTTAATTTACAGAAAAAAAAATAATGAAACCAAAACCCCAATTTTTTTTTTTGTTGGGGGACCCCTTTTTGTTTAAATTTTTTTTAAAAATTTTTGTATTAATTTTATAATTTTTTTAAATATATTTAAAAAATTAAATTAAAAACCAAAATTTATAAAAATGAAAAACGTAAAATTTTTTTTTCCCCCCCCTAAACGCCGCACCGCCAAAAACTTTAAGAAAAGGGGCCTAAATTCGGCCCCCTTTTTAAAATTTTTGAAAAAATCTTTTTTT
>PGFW01063214.1:0-19673 GCA_003123925.1 Haematobia irritans | reverse complement strand
AAGAAGAGAGATAAAAATTCAAAATAAACGAATGCCTTTTTTATAAGTAATGACCAACTGGGATTTTTTATTGACGATGATAAGTTTACTAACGTTTAATTTGAAACGATTGAGATGCTAAAATGGGTCTACAATCAAAAGAATTTAATAGACTGGTAATTAAGAACATTCGTCAGCAAATGTAAATTTGTGGCGAAGAAACAAAAATATACGATGTTGTTTGTTTACAATTTCATTTGCAAATAATCATTTCCTTAAAATATTTATAACACAAATAAGTACCTATTTACTAATCAAATTCAAAGTGAGTAGCCCCACTCGTGACATTGTTTTTTTTTTTTAATACACATGTGTCTTTCTTCTTCACAAAGAAAAAATGAAAAAACATTTATGAAATTGTTAATTTTTTTTATTTATTTATAGATGCCAAATAAATTTTTGTTGATATCACGAGTTGTAATATTTCCTTCACACCCGTGTCAAATTCACAAAGTTTTACAATTCTTTGTAAATTGGTTCAAATTTATATCGAAATAAGGCAATAGATCAAAAATTTAGTTTTCAACACCATCCACTAAACTTTTACTCATCTTTATTTATATTTCTGGAAGGCCATCGTTGGTGTAATACACCAACAGAGGATCAGGTTCCAATAAAAGTCTCTCTTACTCAGAATGAATTTCTCAATAAATTATTAGAGAATTTTTTCTGGTAATATAAGCGAAAGATGACACGGAGTGTAACGCAATTCAAACGACCAACATTTCTAAACCCACTGCCCCCAACGCAAGCTTCCAATTATTTTTTCCCGACTAATACTTAATAATTTCTTCGCACCCTGGCTCAATGAAAACGATTGGAGAGCTGGCATGGACAGTCACAATAAAAAGTAAGCTTCGGAGTGCTCGGTCCATGGACCCGAATTCTCGTGAGCTCGCGTTAAGTAAATACGATGAATACTGGTATTTACGAAATGCTTAAGTGTTAACAACTTCTATCAGAGATCATGAATTTTCGAAAAGCGCACAATCTTTGGTCCTTCGAGGCGAAAAACAAATTGTTTTTGTTTGATATAGAGATAGGTGTGCTTGTTGAGAACTTGTTAAGGTTTTGGCATGAAGATCGTTTTCTAATATGTGTATGTGCAACCTATTCACGGCGCAATTTGAAAAATTGAAGCCATTGACTGGCCACTTCGGTGTGGGAATTTCGATTTTTTCTTAGTTATGAGAACATGAATTTTCCGGAAAAGCGCAAGCAAATTCTTGTTGGTCCTTCGAGGCAAAACATTGTTTTTGCGTTTGGGTATTTCTTTGCTACCGAGAAATGATTAATAACGATTTAGGGTGCGACACACAAAAACATGTTGTTTCACTTTGAATGGTTTTGTTCTACTTTGAAAAGGTTTTAGTAACGCGATTGATGATTTTCCTGTCAATTACAAAAGCAATCGCGACTAAGCTACTCTTAAATCCATCACGAAAAACAAAATATGTACTTTCAACTTCTAGTTTATATGGATGAACTGAATGTCAACTAGCCTAGTAATATACTTCCAAGAAAGTTAGAAAATCACTTAAAGTTTTCTGGAACTATCCGTATTTTTTAATAAATATTTTTATATTAAATCTCAAGGACTAACTAATTGCGTCGCAATCCGTAAATACGCCAAAGAAAAAAGTTCTTTCCTCCCTGAACGAAATTTTATACAAACGTAATGTATCTCTGTTTTAAAAGGTAATGTTTACCATAATTTATTGACTAAATTTACATATGTATTTTAAGATATGCTTTATTTGATTTTATAAATTAAAAATAAAACTTTTGCTTGTCTTAAAAATTTCTCCATCATCCGAAAAGAAATCCCCTTCTTTCCGTGATTCTTCATTAACCAAAAAGAGGAATCATTGGCTTATGAGTCAATAAAAATACAACTTAAACGAAAGTCAAGCATCTTTGATGTGTTAACCAATTCTTTTCATTGTTTATCTACCGCCTTTTGCACGATTTTATTGCTTAATTATGAACCACTTTTCTCATTAACTGTATGATATATTTTTAGCAAGACATTTCTTTTTCTGATTTATTTGTTTTTCTTGGTTGTTTCCAAAAAACATTCCAAAAATTAAAAACGGCTAAAAAATTTCTATTATAGAATATAGCCACAAATGTCGTTTTGATTTTCTTACCCGCTCGATGAAATCTCTTAATAGTCTCCTTGGATTTAGAGGACACACAAATTGACAAAAAAAACGGGGCAGCTCTTATAATCTATATATATGCTGGTGTGGGGAAGTGAATTTCGAATCCTCCAAAAGTATATAAAAAAATAATATTAAATTCCGGCAAGCACTGTAAGATCAACGTTACATGTATTGCCTACATGTAGTTCAAACAGAAAATACTCATCAATAGGATAATGTGGCGGAATGAAATGTCATAATACGTACATGTTGAGACCCTCGACTAATAGACAATTCCACGACGGTGGCAAAAATGATAACAAAGACTCCAAACCAACCAAACCAAACAAGTTGGACATCTCTTACAAAAATTACATGGCATACAAAAAGCTTATTATAAAAAAATGTTTCCTCTTTCAATTATCAAATACGAGGTTAGGTGGTTTCTTATGGGTCTTCTGCCTCCTACCACAATTGCATTGGCAGAACAAGTGTTGAGCATTCAAGAGTTCAAATGAAGTCGGTGGGCGATGAATGGGGCAGCAACCAAAACAAGGGAAAATGCAAAATTTGCATATTAGGGGGAATAATGAATGGTTGCTTATTTGAGTAGTAATTGTCGCATGTCTATAAATAAGAAGATGCCATTCGGCATCCAGAATGGGTAATGTTGAGTTATAAACATGCAAACAAAAAGCGTTGAACAAAATAAATCTGAATT
The DNA here is from genome assembly GCA_003123925.1 of Haematobia irritans. Taxonomy (NCBI): domain Eukaryota; kingdom Metazoa; phylum Arthropoda; class Insecta; order Diptera; family Muscidae; genus Haematobia; species Haematobia irritans. The sequence goes on along the minus strand of PGFW01063214.1, from coordinate 16,769 downwards.
TAGAGTTTTATCTAAAGGTTTACATATTGAGTTGGAGTTTAAATAAGGCGTTTATTTCTATAAGCAAATCATCAATGCAAGATTTATTTAAACCAATAAATATTGTTTAAAATTTAAATGAACACAAACCTTACCGGATACAAATTTGGCATTTGTTAACAAAGATAACAAATTTTCAAGAAGAAGTATGCTAAACTTGAATAAAAAAATTAAAAAAATACAAAGACAAAATTCAATACGGGTATTAACATGAAAACATAATTATATAAATAAAGTTTTTGTCTCTTCTAATACTTGTTTTGCCTGGTTTAAAATAGTCACTGAAATATTTTGATACTATAAAAAAAGTTGGATTTATGTTGATCATTTAACCATTTTTATGTCCTTATATGCCTATAGCCCAAGAAAAAAATCTAAGGGCATTTTGATATTTCCCTAATTATTTGGTTTAAACTGCGAAGAAAACCTGGTTTTCAGCTTGAAAACTGAATATAGTACCTCACATTATTTAGCAATATACATTCATGGAAGTAGATCTAATTTGTTTAATGAAAAAATGTGTTATGCACCGACAAAAATTTAAAATTTTCACCAAAAACTAAAACAATTGTCCACATTATTAAGGACAAATTTATTTGAATATAAAGATAATTAAATTCAAAAGGAAGTCCATTATAATGTTTTAATTTTTTTATTGAATTGATAATCCTTAATGAGAAAAATATTTTTGGTTTTAATTAAAATTATCTTTAAACCTTGAAATAGGGAGCCACCGTAGGTGGCCAATGGTTAGCAATGCCCGCCTTGGTACACAAGGTCGTGCGTTCGATTCGCTGCTTCGAACGACACCAAAAAAGTATTTCAGCGGTGGATTATCCACCTCAGAAAATGCTGGTGACATTTCTGAGGGTTTCAAAGCTTCTCTAAGTGCCTTTCAGCTGCAATGTGGAACGCATTCGGGACTCGCTGATGAAAAAAGGAGGTACCTTGCATGTGATAGGAGAAGAAGTTCACCAATGTTAGCAAACAATGGAACTGAATAGTCTAAGTGAGCCTGAAAATACATCGGACTGCTCACCTAACCTTGAAAAAAGTGGTTATTTTAATCTCATTAATAAGCAAATAAAATAAAAAAAAAATTGGTTGCCAAAATTTTGAAAATTGAAAGGGTGAAATTTACCGACCACCACACTCAAAAAAAAGTGAACTCTCTATGTTCACTAAAGCCAATTTTAACTTTATTTTAGTTCATGAATTTATTATGTTTGGAATGAAAAGTTGTTTCTCTACTCCTCTCTAAATAATTTTTTGGCCGTGCCGTTAGTTAAGATTAACAAAAACCGAGGAAAAAAATAATACACAAATGAAGAAATAAAAGATTAACTAAATTCGTGTATTCCACAAAAATAGTTCATATTTCTTTAAATTTATTAAAATTTTATCTACAAAATCGCGTCCATGCATGAAAACTTCGTATGTCACTTAAGAAGAACGATTCTTGCAATTTTGAACTCCAAAATTTTTCCTTATAACTACAAAATTTTCTTTAAGAAGTGAAAAAAACTAATTATGTTAATAAAATTTTTCTTGAATTTGTCGAAAAATATTTACTTATTTTTAATGACATCTGCGTGATGCCAGCGTTTTGTTATACTGTGTTGAGTTAGAGAATTTTCTAAAAATATTCAAATTTTGCTAAAATAAACACGAAATTTTTCTTCCTGGTGGGTTCACATGTTTTTTCAGTGCACAGTATATGTTTCACTTCAGTAGTTAAAGGTTCAGATTGAGATTTCAAATTAAAAAGGAATCTTTCATGTCATCGGCAATCAGATAACTAAATGATAATCGAATTATACTGCTCTATGTTTGAAGGCAATATAAGGAAACACTAGAGCCGCTTAAAAAAAATAAAAAAAAAAAAACTTCAAAGAACAATAATTCTTTCTACACGTAAATACTATATTCAGAATGTCTCAATAAAACTGAAGAGATCTCATATCAGTAAGCTAATAGCAAATGATTTATATGTCAAAACGACAGACCTTCAATTCACCGGTAGAGGAAGTGTAACACAAAAAATGCAACCAACAAGAAAAACTGTCTTGAAGGTCAAATTTTTCTTTTAAATTAACTAAAGCAATAATCCTAAAAGGAACTGTTCCAATATTCGAGAAACATTCGAATGACATCCCTAATATGAATTATTTTTGGTCCTCGTTCTATGCTTTGTAGTGAAACGTGTTTTGTTGTTTGTTGTTTTACACTCAGTAAAAAAAACCGACACTTCCAGCATTGAGTCAGTCGGTAAAGACGGGCTTAAAATCATAAATTAATTAAATTTATTTGAATAGGTCGGCACAGTGTGAATAGAGGGGTAGGAAGGTAGTAGAAACACTGAACCTGAGAGTGTGACGATTGCTGTTATCTGAAATTCGTTTGAAACGTAGAAAATCTGTTGGAAAGTGTCTTAATGATTTTTGTACACTAACGACTTATTCAACCATGACGGTCAGTAAGCAGCGGTGGGTTAAGAGTTAATTTCGCAGCATAGAAGAGGTAAAATAAATAAACCAATAATGATGGCTTCATCGCATGTTATGGGTAGTTGTATAATAAAATGACAACAATTGGTAATATCCAAGCACACATATGAAAATGAAAAGAGAAATATCCCAGTTATCTTATTACCGGCTCTCTTTCTGAGATAGTTATTCCTTGAGAAACTACAAAAATGAGCTACTAAGACAGTTTTATGAAGAACTCGGTAATTTCGGAATTTGCGGTTTTAAAATTGAAAATAGAAAACTTTATATTGTAACGTATATTAAAAAAAGTTGAAACACTAGGTTAATAGTATGCAGAAAGAATGGATCTTTATTGCAAAAACATACAAATCTAAGATATTTCTCGGATGTGAAAAGTTTTTTAGTAATGTTATTCAACAAAAATGTGCAATATTGTCTATTGAATACATTTTCATGATTTAATGAATGAGATGTCAATCTAACATACTACACCCAGAAAAAAGTGCCTTCGAAAACTAAAGGAAAAAATTTCATCAATATGAGTTTAGTCCATTTTATTTCCAATTAAGGTAAATTTTTGTGAAAAAATAATAAAATTTACTCGTTTCAAGTAAAAAACATCCTAAACTGTAAGCTAAGTTAGGACATAGTTCATTAACTAGAATAAGCATGGAATTTTACTCATACTTATTTCTTCGCTGGGTATAAGAATTTGTACTACTGAAAAAGAAAATTTTATTCACCGATATACAAACGCATTCGTAAAAAATAAACAAAAATCCGAACTAAACCAAGTTTCCTCAAAATTAGTACAAATTTCTTATAAAAATGATAATTGCGACTTCCTTTATAATAGAAAGTTTTTCAATACATACGAACAACAACTTGGAACATAGAAAAATATTTTAGTATCATTCGTACTAAGAAGTATGCAAATCCTTTCCAAAAAAAGCTTAAAGGAAATCACAACAGTTGAATATAGGAAAATTTTCCTAAAATTCTATTGTCTAAACCTGTAATCGATACCCTGTCATCGTAATCGATGTGTTTTGCGCGTGGTGGTAATCGATAATAATTTGCGCGTCTGGTTGTTTGTTTTAGTTGGAATCGCGTTGTTTTTGGTAATACGGAGAGATTGTTTAAAAAATAATATGGTAAAATAATATAATAAATACAAATAAAATATTATAAAATATTTGTTATTCTTAAATTAGTTAGAAAAAATTTTCGTTTTTTTTAAAAATAAATCTATGCAATGTGTCGTGAATAGGTGTAATAAAGAAAGAAAAACACCCAGCAGAATAGACAACCCTTTCAATTTGTCTTCATTTTGGAATCTCAATTATCAAGGTAATGATTCAGTGACGGCTAAACCTTATTTGCAACAAAAAATGTTTTTATGATTTTTTATATTTGTAAGGTATTGAAAATTGTAAGTAGAAAAGGAGGACAAAATCGTTAGCAAGCACTTATTAAAATTGAAAAAGTACAAGAAGAATGAAAATAGTGCGTTTTACAGGTTGATTTAATATACACCACCGGGGTAAATAAGAAATTGGAGAATTGTGGAATAAATAAACTAATATTTCAAAGAAGATTCGATGCTGTTTGATTCTTAAATAAATAGTATTTCAATATATTATAAAACATGTCTTTTATTTGAAGATATAAAATTGCTTATAGAAATAAATAAAATTGTATTTAAAACGAAGGTAAGCAGTTGTAATTAATGAAAGTAAAATTTTACCACAAAATGTGTAAGATTTGTCGAAATGAAATGAAAAAATCAGATAAAAATCATTCCATATATGAATTCAAAAGTAGTTAAATTTTTTCATTCTGTTAGTATAGTGGTATATAAATATAGGAAAATGTTAACTAATAATATGGAATGGCATTATTCTCTAATTTCTACGAAAATTCACATCGTTCAAACAAATAAAAATGTCTTTTGGCGCTATACGAAGTTCAACTTTCTCACATAGTGTTCATTTTAACTTAAAGAAGGGGTCACTTTTTTCTGGGTGTAAGGTGAGAAAAAATTGCTAGTTTGCTACTTTATACAACTACTTTTTGTTTTGAGATAATTAAAATATGCCAAGCGATATGATGTCGTAAATTTAAAGAATTTTCCCTAAAATGCCAAATTTCTTACTAGCCCTTCCAAATTGTCCCCATATTGGGACTGTTTTTCCGTCCCAAATAAATTTTGACATGTTTGTATGAAAAAAAGTAAAGAATATCCCTGTTGTAAAAAAAATCCGTATAGTAAATATTTTAAAAAAATTGAAAAAATTGGCAATTTTGGTTATGCCTGTTTATGAGTTGCAAATAAGATGAAGGTTTTAAAACACAAACAAGGAGGCGGGTGTTGAAAATATCCGATACAAGCTCTCATCAGCTTTATGTTAATTATGGGTATAAAGAGTCATCGAATTTTTAATCTTATGGAATCGTCTTCTAAATGCTCGAGAAATAAAACTAGGAGTTGGGTCAACAATGTGTATTTATGAATCAAAACTTGTTTGTTCTAAAAATAGTCAAGAAATAAAATTGGTGATCGATATGCTTGTTGGACATATATGACTCTATATCTAGTATCATGGGATATAGCAAGCAGAGTAAATTCTAAATTAGCTCTTGGACAGCCAAATAAATGCCCTTGGTATATAGAGGGGGGAGTTTTTATTTTATATTTGAAAAGATTCCCTTGACTTCTTTTAAGCGATGTAAGGAAGAAAAGAATTTCATATAAAACGTAACTCTAAACCTGGTTTAATGAACTGAATAGACTTCGGAATTCCTCACCAAATCCCAAGTCCCCACCTGATTTAATGAACTGAAATGACTTCGCCATATTGTCGCCAACATTCCGCATAAATTTTCCGGCCAATTTCTGGAAAATTCCCCACCAAACCCCCAAGTCCCCAACTCACGGGGTAAAAAATATCCGAGATTTGGGAAAACTTCCCAATACTGGCAACCACTTGATCCTATAACATTCAATTTGTCGGTGACATAATTATATAAAGCCAGTCATGTGTCTTGGTTTGGCGCACTTTAACTCTTCTTTCCATCAACACTTATAAGAATCATCTGTGTTAAATAACGAATTTTATATTTTTTTCTGTTTCCAGAGTGAGAGCCAGGGCAACAATGAATCTCTTGTCCGATATAATGGACTCTATGAAACTTGTGAACAGCCAGCCAGAAGGGCTGTAGTTATAATCGAAGGGGCACATCTGTGGCGAAGTAGAGCAGGGATGATGTGTATAATAGATCGTTTATACTAGTTACGAATAACATTTCAATGGGGATACTTCGTGTTTCAGCAAAGCGGGTCCGTTGTAGATAAAAAATTTCTCGTTCCAAAGATATAGATTTTAATATACCTATGCTATATATTGTTTCAGGTTTGATGAAGGCAAAATTATTATATTAACATTTTTTTGTCGGTAGGTTTCGAGTGGTAATGTCCAAAAATGGTTTCATAAATTGACGGGTAATATGGGATATCTGCGCCTAAATTAATATATGAAACAAACATATAGTTTGCATTTGTAGTTATCGACATAAAATTTAGGTGGAGAGAATGTCATTGTCCTTCATAATCCTAAGACAAAAGCGATTGAAGGAATGTAGATGGCAAAGCCCTTTTTCAGTAATGATGTTTACCGGTATGCTATAGGGATAAATTATGGGAAAAACACAACATTCATCAATTGTTTATCATATGATCATATAGTAGGTCCAATTCCGCAAAGACATTCTATGTAAGAGTCTATGACATGCATCGTTTATCCAGACTTAAAAACTAGGTCTTATGGAGTTTTTATATTAAATTATTTTAAGTGCGTTATATTGGTTTGTAATGTTTTCTCCATTTATTAATAATGTCTCTAATTAATCTAGCTTTAAAAGTTTGTTTTCAAAGAATTCTTTTCATTTTTTGTAGGGATTATTCCAAGATTTCTTGATTTTTTGAATGTGATTGAAAAAGGTAACGGCCTATCAAGGGGATTAAATGTTTCCTAAAACTTCGATTTTAGTATATTTCTGTAAAGAATATGTAAATATGTTTGGTGTTCGTAATACGATAGATTCGAAGAAAGTTCAAGTTTTCAAAGAGAAAAACTAAAAATTGTAAGCCTTTTTAAATTACTTAATTTTCTATGTACGAATATTTAGATTGGTTTTTAATTGAAAGTGATGTTACAGCCATTTTCTATGTAGCTCGTTGGGAATTTAACTGCCAGTTAAAATTAAAAGTAAATTGAGATCATTTTCTCTCCGGTTAACATGACTTGAAAAAATTTTGCAAAGCCAGTTTAAGTTCCTAACTGGCATATGATTATATAGACAGTGTGTTAAAGTAACACTAAGGGAGCTTCATGAAAATTAAGATTAATCGTTTAAATTTTCAATAGGAGTACATATAAAGTATTCATATGGTCGTCTGGCAAATAAATTAAGCCTGAGAAAATGTGTTTTTTTTTTTTGTTAATTGTTTAAGAAATAATTGGCTTATATTTGCAGATAATAAAATTTACCTTAGCGCTGTGAACTATTTCTAAACAGGTAAATTTGATACAAAATTTTGTAACGATTGAAGAATTCAAAAGTCGTTTGTAAATCCTAAGTAAAAGAGTGAATTAAATTATTAAATTCAAATAAAAAAATATTTAATTAAATTAGAAAAAGCACAAAGTGTGCCAGTAAATATTTTTTGTTTTTTTCCGTGATAAAACAGAACGAAAAAGTTTTTTTTGAGCGTCACATTTTGAGTAAAGAATATATCTTCGACTTTATTAAATTGGTATAAGAATAATGACTTCGGCTATTAATTAATGACATAGGTCCAAAGTACAGTATTCATAGGTTTTAGTTTAGTATTTAGAAAGTTCCTTACGAAGTCTATATTGAAACTTATGATAGCTTAAAAAAAGCAACTTTAAATAAATGTTATTATTGACACAATCCTCAACAGTTTTTGGTCTACTCATTCAATTTAATTGAAAATTAATTTTTAGTGTACCATTTTCCAGATAAATGCATATACAAATGTCAATTTCAAATGAGTCAAATATTCAGTGTTTTGTTGTTTGTTGTTGTAATACAAAAAATGTTTTTGTTTTGCTATCAATCTAGAGTTTATTCTCGAAGCAATAAAATTTCACATAGAACAAGTAATTGTTAATCGAATTATTAAAATAATGGCCGATAATATTGACAAAACGTTTATTACAGTTGTTTTACTAGGGCAAGGAGTTTTGTCTAACATAAATATTTGGGTACCTTTGTTTAAAAATTTCATTATGAGGATTTAAGATAAGATAGAAAAAGTCGGTTAACTGGTATTGAGATGTAGTATACATAATATTTTACGTTTTTAAATATTTTGTTGCAATTATTAGATTTTACAAACAACATTATATTTTATATAGTGAAATGATTGATGAATTTCTGTATTATGAATAGTCAGAGCTATAATGAGTTGATCAGTTACGACGATGAGAACATGCGCGCCAATGGGATTAAAAAGTGTAAATAAATGTTACTTAGAAAACCCAAAAAATTGCGAATTTACTTTATGATAACAGGCATTAGAGTGGCAGAATAATCAAATAACAGGGAAGTCAGTCAAGCCTCTTCAGAAAGTAATTAGGCTAAATATCAGAAATCCATATATATTTTTCATGAAAATTAATGGCTTGTAAATTTTACCACATTCGTGGTAGTTTAAAGCCGACGCCAAGCAGTTCGATTTTTGGTTGAAAATTTGACGATTACGGCGCGTTTTTTCGATAATTTCCTTATATAAACTTCGACCGTTTCGATTAGCAAAACATCGATTTTCATAAAAGCCTCTATGGAACAAGAAGCAGATGGCGCAATAACTTTGTAGGCCCATGATCAGAACTAAAATGTGGATGCATAACATCTCCCATCTAAGCCTGCGAGGCGAATAAGACTTCGCTGCCAGTGGCCCCATCCAAATGCAACAATAAAGGAAACTTCCGTGCAGACGTTGGTGCAAGTGTGATCCAATTTCATCACCGAAGTACACTACCTAAAGAACAAAGCAATGCCCGTTTCCATATTTTTGTATTTAACTTTAAAAATTTTGGTATGATTCCGACCAAAGAATGGGAAGAAATAACAAGTAAGGATACTTTTAAGAACAACAATTACTCTTGTCAATTTGGGTTGTTGTGTACTTTTCAGCTTTTGGTTTCTTTCGAATATGATGCTATCAAAGTCCTTTATTAAAAAAAACGGATTAACGACAACTTTATTTTGCGCAAATAAGTAAAAGAAGTCCTTTAAAATAATGTTTGAAAACATGCTCCGCATATTTGAAAAACGATTTTTGCTTTGTAGTCAAGATGCAAAAAGACAACAATTGTTAAGGAAGACAATGTGTCAGTTAAATATAAAAGAATTGTTTGCTGAATTGATTAATCAATGTTGACCTTAGTCCAAACATTTTTTCCTTTCATATTATGATACCCAATTTTAAAGTGAAATCACTTAATTATATAGGACAGGAGACACTTCATTCAGAAGTTTATGCGACTTTTGGACAAGGAAAAAAAGAGTTTATAATTAGAGGAAATGCGTCTGTTCTATGCTAAGCAAGAATTTGCGATTCATATTTTAGGAGAGCATGAAATCTTTGACCTCAGACGACAATAGTTTTTTTCAGTGTAACCGCTTTTCAGGGAAATGGTTCATAACACCTGTGTGTGGTGGGGGAGGAGCTTAAGTTATTGGATGAACAGGCCGGGGGGAGGGTAAGGGTTGGGTGGAGTGCGAAGGTGAATGGTCTTTCGAGTTGATTAGGAGGTGTTATTTGTGAGGGTGATTTTTTTGTGGTTAGAGAGAGTGAGTGTGGAGGAGAGTATTAAGAAGTATGCGAGGAGAAGTTCTGTTAGGTGTGAGCAGTGAGCAAGGTGTGAGTGAAGTTGTGAGGGGCGCGTTTGTGTGGGTTGGTTTGGGGTAAGAGGTGTGTAACAAAGAGTGGTGTAGATGAAGAGTGGAGGTGACATATTTTGGTGTCGAGTGAGAAGTGATCTAGATGTGTGGGGGAGTGAAAAGGTGCGTGTGTGGTAGTTGTGACATGGGAGGTTTGGGGGGTGGTGGGGTTGTGGTGGGGGAAAGAAAATTGAAAACTGAGATAGTTAAATTGTTTAGTGAAATAGAGAGATTCGAGCGTGTTGTTGTGTGGAGTGGTGGAGAGAGAGTGAAGAGTTGTGAGAAAAAGCGTCTGTGAATCCGTTGGTTTGAGGTGAGAGATATTTTGTGTCAGAGCAGAGAGAGGTGATTGGGAGATCTGTGGGTCAGGTTTTTATGGAGGAGTCAGTTAGGTTGCGTTAGAGACCTCATGGTGTGTTTTCCTGGTATCATTTTCTATTCAAAACACCCCCATGATCCGATATCGGTGATTGCAAAGAATTTTTCTTATAAACGCAAAAAACGAAAAATACATCGGACTTCAATCTACTTTCAAATTGAGCTGGAGAACTATATTGCGAAATTTATATGTTTTAACCCAAGGAAATATCGCCAAACGAAATATATTAACAAAATGATGCATCATTTTCTTGCGGAATAAGTGGAAAAAAAAAACAAACTAAATTAAAACGATTTTCAAATTTAATGCGAATCATTAAACTTCGCAAATCAAGATTTCAATCACAGAATGTTTTTTCTGAGGTTCAATCGCGGATTGTATTGATTCTAAGTTAATGTTTGTGTAATTGAAAAACTTGCCTCCAGTTCACGATCGATAGTGAGGTGGAGTGTGGGAATTCGACAGAGATTGAGAGAGTACAAATGAAGATATAAGTATAGTTGTGGAGCGTGAGAAGGAAGAGTTGGGTTGTATTGGTTGTGTTGAGTTGCGGGTTGGGGGTGGGGTTGTTGTGGTGCGAGCGTGTTGCGAGAGTGTGATGTGGTGTGTCGTGTAGAGGTTGTGTGAGAGAGTTAGAAAAGTGTTGTGTGGAGAATGTGATGGTTTGGCGGTGTCGGAGAGGAAGACTGAAAACCGGGATATGTGTGTTGTAATTGAGTGGGGAGTTCGAGATTGTGTTATGTTTTGTGAGGTTGTGGTGTTTGGGTGTGGGTTTATGTTGTGTATAACTTGAGTGTTGGTATGTATTATTTGGTTGTTACCAGTTGTTGTATGAGTGTAAGGGAGTTTGAGATATTTTTGTTTTGGGGTATATTTACTTAGTTTATACTGTTCTTATATTTTTCCAATATAAATATAGTGGGATTTTTCTTCTAGATTTGTGATGGACTATTTAATGAAACAGCTGAACTGGTAATATAAACTTATATATGGATTTTTTTATTAATTTTAAATATTAATATGGATAATAGTATATATTTTTAATTGAAATTTTAAAGTGTGATTAACACAGTTTAAATGTATCAAATGTAAATTTTTTAATTGAATTAACTTCAAAACGGACGGAATTTTTTAATTGAAATATTTATTGTGATATTTTCTGTGTAACTGTCATTATGCCATAATAAAAGGAGATATCACATATCGAAACAGTATGGATTTTAATGTGTGAATGTACGACATTTTGGTTCAATTTAAATTTTTTTGGTTTTCTGTTATATTTTGGAAATTTTCCTCATCATAAAATTAAAGTGAAATAAACATCGCCCGAAAGAACTGTGATGTGATCGGCTTTAATTGAAACCATATTTGAAGGTCTTGGCATAGTAAGCAAACAAATATTTTTGATTTTTTATATTCTTGATATTCTCACGAACTTGTTGTTTGCTAGTATTAAAGAAATACACGCCAAGCTGCTTTTATTTCCAGTCTGTTTCTATGAGTTGAAAAATCATTCATTTTTTAAAACCTTGTAAAAGCAAACGTAATATCCATTAGCCCTACAGATACGAAATGTTTATTTAAAGCAAAAATTTAAAAAACTAGGGCAAATAGCCTTTTTATAACCTTTTTCATGGTGAATATCTACATAAGTGATATGATGAACATTTAAGGCCGTACCTAAATGAAATAGACTAGAAATTTCCTTTTTTTGTTTATCTTACAAATGAATTATTTTAAAATGACACAACAGGGTGCCCGAAACGAAGCAAGCAGTTTTTAAATATATTCAGAAATAAGAATGAAGTTGCCATTCGGTGGTTGGTTTTGGAAATTCCTAAAGAAATTTAAGTGAATTAAATTAAATTGAGCCTGCAGATTTGTGTTTTAAAAATCAAAAGAACAAGAAAATTGAGTGTGCGCAGATGTGTGTGAGAGAGGTAAGTTACCAGATTGAATGAATGACAATAAGTTGCAGAACTTGTATTTGCGCTTAAGTAAATTGTTTTTAATATTTTTAATGGATTACAAAATTGTTCAAAAATGGAAATTTTTACGAAATTTCCAACTGAATCGAGAAATTTCAAGAACATTTTGTGAACATTATAACAAATATACAGAATAACAATCTTCTAACTAACTATACTGAAAAGATGTATATTTAATTAATTTATTGCTATTGTTCGCGCGTTTATTTACAGATCAAGATAAAGCCCAAAACCCGAGACAATAGAAAATATTATTCTGTGGAAAATACGTGAAAATGGAACATTCAAAATGTTAAAAATGTCCCTGGAGGAATGATTTGAAAAATGGCTGGGAATTAACGTAATTAATAATTTTCTCCTCCGATATAAGAAAAGCCTCCACACAAATGAAAGGAATATAAGAAATCAGGTAATGTTTCTATCACTCAAAAAAACTAATTTTAAGTGGCAACGAAATTGCAATTATAGTCAACAAATAAACACCTAAATATATGATATACCATAGACATAATTTGCCTATATGGGATGTATTTTGGCCTTAAAGAACGAGAGTTTGAAAATTATAGTATTCGAGAAAACGGAAAAATCATTTCAACTAGTTTAATGGACAAGTGGTAATTTTAAAAGAGGAAAATCCGGCAATGATTAAATTAAACTTAGAATAGACAGAATTCGTTTTATTCTAATTGTCCCTTCCAGTCGGCATTCATTAACTAAAATCCTAAGTCAACGTTTTTTGCCGGGTTGAAATTCAACCCAAAAACATGTTAGACTTGGAAGAAAACTTCATTTTGGTATTGAATAACCGGAGCCAAAAGTCACGGGTCCTTTAAACTAAAAACATTTTAAAAAATTAAATGGATTTTGTCTTTTCGGTCTTTTAACCAAAAACAATTATAAGTCCGCTATTTTGTTGTTAGATTTTGTTAAGGGCTTATTTTTTTGTAAAAATTTCGGCTATACGCAAAAAAACCAAAAATTCTGTTTAGCATAGTGTATTTATATACTTTATAATGAATTATTAATATGGTTTTTTTTATGCCAGCATTTTTTACTAAAAACGTCAGTTTTTTAAATAACTTTTTTAAAGCCGCCAACATGGCCAAATTACTTATCCGATTTGAGAATGAAGTTGTAATAGAACGGGCTCAAATTTTTTAAAAATTATGAGTAAGCACTAATGATCAATAGGTCCAAAGAAGACGAAAAGATATGCTCAGGAAATTGTAAAGTTGTAGCCTCCAAAAATTAAAAAGAAAAAGTTCAAAAATTTGTAAAATCTCGAAAACCATCGACAGAAAGATTTTATTATAAAAACTACATTTTCCGTGTTTAAGTAGGGTCAAAATCAGATGGAAAATTAAGTAATGCATAGGAAACAAATAACAGAGAAAATTTTGGTTATTTGTGGACCTAGGTGGTTATTTATGGCACGAGTGGCACCCGTGGCTACAGTCGCTTAGCACAAGTTTTGCAATAAACCAGGTGTTCGGCAGGTATGGCCATAATAACTTCTATACGATGGATTATTGGTTTTAATTGTTCATTGTCCTGAAAGAAAAAAGAGTAAGGCGCGTTCACAAGAGAGTTCGTTGAAGACAACGTGCGTGGGGCTGAAATCGTGAACATTCCGTGTTTGAATTTTGTCGTTTCATTTTCCTTGCCGCCCGATTTTGGAACGTAATTTTTTTCTTATTATTGAACTGAAATTTGAATGCTATTTTTTAAAATAGATCTTGATTTTAACGATTTGTACAAACAAACATTCTGTATCGAAAAGTAAATTAATTTAGAAATAGCTTATTTAAGATATTCACAACAAAAACAGGGGAGTCTAAATCACGGTCATTCGATATCGAATTCATGAATCGTTCGAAAAAAATTGTCGATAGCGATTAAAAGTTTGGGATTCATTGGCGGCCATTCGATCGAAATTTCGAGCAATTTCTCTAGCATTGCCACCAGCATAAAAAAACGAGCAGAACAAGAATGAATGACGAAATTATGTTAGCGGCACAAGAATAGAATGTTAAATGTAAAATTTTATTGGCGGTTTAGTATATTGAATGGGACCCAATATCTCTATTTTACATTCCTCCGAAAATTCTTTCCTAATTGGAGGATGAGATTGAATAATAAAATAAATTCGGCGACAAGAATAAGGAAATAGAGTGCACATTGTTATTGGTGAAAGGTACATGGGTTTGAAATGGTGTGGCACTGTTTAGAAAGTCACCTTTTTTGGCAGGCTCAATGGACATTTGCGGCTGACGAAGGAGGCAAATCAAGATGGAAATAATTTTTTGGTGCATGTCAAAGTCAATTCTATCGCTTTACAATTGTCTGCCGTCTTAAAAACTTTGTGCGCAGTGGTAGAGCCTTCATCAATTCACTAATTCTTACAGGAGGTAGTACAGAAGCAAATTAATGTTGATCACGGAATGGTACCGGTGGTAGATTGGGTTGATCACAATCTCTTGGATTATTCGATTCTAGGATGGGCACTTTGATAGTATTGGTTCTTTTTGCCAAAGCGAGGAATGCTCGCTCCCGAGACTCTACTGAATTGACCAAGATTTTTGTTTATACTTTAATTTCTTTGTGGTTTCCATTTATTCTAAAATATTCAAAGGTATGTTCATTATATTGAAATTTAACTACAAATTTAGCAACAATTCGAACTAAAACTAATATATTTACTTACAAATTAGCAACGAATTCGAAACGTAAAAACTAATATATTGCTATTCTATAATGCGAAAAACAAAGTAAAAGAAACTAGTAAATAAATGTTTTCTACGATTGCAATTACCAATCGAAAAGTATTCGTCGATCAAAAAAACTCGATATTCGACTCGCCCGTGATCCGAAAAATTTAGATTTCGATCAAAAATTTCGATAAATGAATGCTGTGATTAGGCCCCAGATCCCTATAAAGTGGAGTTTTTGCATACCGATTTACAAGCAAAACATAAAAAGATCTAAATTGAAAAAAAAAAACTTTTTGTGTTAGGATATCAAAATTACAACTATCCATCTGGTTTGTCAAATGAATAAATAAAAAAAATCGTCCAAATTTAATAATAGATAATAATTAATTTACGTTATCCCTCTTATCCGTTCTTTTACAGATATCCTTTGCACGCAAAGCTAAACATAGCTTGTGGAATAATAATCAGCATTTTGTATACTGGTGTCGTTATGGTAGCCGCCAGCAGGATGTTCGGAAACGTCAGGTAAGGTACACGACAATTAAATTCCATTGGAATTTGTTAAATAAACGTTGAAGACAATTACCACGGAAATATCTAACCATGGAATTTCTCTTTACAGATGTCTGAATGTGTCAAATGGGGTAGTGTGGGTATGAATGCTGGCATGTTGTTACTGATGAACAAGAAATCCTATTCCGCTTCAAAGTAAATGCAACAACAAAAGTAAACAAAAAATATTGAAAAAAAAGAAAACACTATAAAGCTAATCTTTCTACTTTTTGTTTCAAAAAAGACTACCAAAGAATGGCTTAATTATTTTATAAATGATCATCAAATTTAAATAATGAGGGTTAGAACATTTGTTAATTTTTTCAATGATAAAAAGAGAACTAAATTAAAAATATCGTTACCCAACAAAAAAGTCCCGCTATAAATAAATGAATTGCATTTCAAGAAAATAAAAACAACGATAAGATAAACGTTAAGCTAAATCTTATTATAGAACACAACTTAATGTTTTGTCGAATCATATACATATATTTTATAAAAGAAAAATTCTTTAAAAGAATATATAAGGAAATACATGTTCTAGTCCTCGATCGAAACGAAGCACAGTCCACACTAGCCAAACCTTATAGAAACTAAAGGATGAACTATTTGATATCCCTTAACGGAAACCTCTAAGTACCAATTTATAAATGGAAAGATGTATTTACAACCCTACCATCTACCAATCACAAAACCTGTTTAGCGATAATTTGTTCTAATATAAACTGTGAATTTTATTATAGTTATTATTTTATCTTTTTTATGAAAAAAGGAATGAATGAAGAAAAGACTTATTTATTATTATTATTATTTTATATACATTGAACTTAGTTTTTATAAGAACAAAAAATATATGAATTGTTTATAAGTGCTTGTTGCTATTGTTATATCCCCTCCAACATTATCTATTAGCTTTTAATTGTATTGCAGCAAATCAAATAAAAATAAAATCTATATAAAGCGTTCATGTTACGTTGTAGAACGAAATCTAAAAATTGTTTTTAATGTGAGATATCTCTGTTAGTTGCTATAAACATGAAAATTGATTTTGATTTATATTCTTAGCGCCGTTATTATCGCAAATAAACTGTTTAGATTTCTAAACACGCTTATGACCGCTTCCACATTCTCCTATTAGTACGTAACCGGAGTATAAACCATCGGTTAGTGTAACATTTGTATGCCATCAGATGTTTTATCAAACCGATAAATAATAACAAGACATTGAGAATCGACCCTTAGAGAAGTTTTCATGCCCAATTCCTGTAAACTGTACAAAAATCCATTCGAACGAAAGGCAGTCATGCAAATTTGAAAGAATTTGGGGTATTCTTTTTTTGAATGTTTGTTTCGTTCGTATGAGAGATTCGGTCCGGCCGAATCTTAAATATCCACCACTACATATTTTAACCTACATTATTCCAATGACCACGAGAAGCAAAATCTGAGAATTTTACTTCTAGTTTCGAGCAATTTGGATGACCTGTGCGCCTTCTATTCCCTCAAGAAGTTGAATGGGGAGACCGGTGTGTATTAGAATTATAATGATGCCATACTCATATAAAACCAATTTGACGCATCTCTTAATGCTTTAGATTTACAACATCAGGTAAATCGAATACAAATTGTGGTGTCT